>JAVHZZ010000206.1:0-157000 GCA_036250195.1 Mixophyes australis | reverse complement strand
ATTGAATCATGAATCATGAATTGAATCATAAATCATGAATCATGAATCATGAATTGATAAATGAATCATGAATCGAATCATGAATCATATATTGAATCATGAATCATGAATCATGAATCGAATCATGAATCATGAATCAAGAATCATGAATCGAATCATGAATCATGAATTGAATCATTAATCATGAATGATGAATCATGAATTGAATCATGAATCATGAATCGAATCATGAATCATGAATTGAATCATGAATTGAATCATTAATCATGAATCATGAATCATGAATTGAATTATAATTTGAATCATGAATCATGAATTAAATCATGAATTGAATCATGAATCATGAATCATGAATTGAATCATGAATCATGAATAATTAGTCATGAATTGAATCATGAATCATGAATTGATTTATGAATCATGAATCGATTCATGAATCATGAATCATGAATCGATTCATGAATCATGAATCATGAATCGATTCATGAATCATGAATCATGAATCGATTCATGAATCATGAATCATGAATCGATTCATGAATCATGATTCATGAATCGTGAATTGAATCATAAATCATGAATTGAATCTTGAATCATGAATTGAATCATGAATAATGAATCATGAATCGAATCATGAATCATGAATCATGAATCATGAATCATGAATTGAATCATGAATCATGAATCATGGATCGAGTCATGAATCATGAATCATGAATAATGAATCATGAATTGAATCATGAATCATGAATTGAATCATGAATAATGAATCATGAATCGAATCATGAATCATGAATCATGAATCATGAATCATGAATTGAATCATGAATCATGAATCGAGTCATGAATCATGAATCATGAATTGAATCATGAATTGAATCATGAATCATGAATCGAATCATGAATTGAATCATGAATAATGAATTGATTCATGAATTGAATCATGAATTGAATCTTGAATCATGAATTGAATTATAATTTGAATCATGAATCATGAATTGAATCATGAATTGAATCATGAAACGAATCATAAATTGAATCATGAATCATGAATTGAATCATGAATCATGAATCATGAATTGAATCATGAATCATGAATTATGAATCATGAATTTAATCATGAATCATTAATCATGAATTGAATCATGAATCATGAATCATGAATCATGAATTGAATCATGAATTAAATCATGAATCATGAATCATAAATTGAATCATGAATCATGAATCATAAATTGAATCATGAATCATGAATTGAATCATGAATTAAATCATGAATCATGAATTGAATCATGAATCATGAATTTAATCATGAATCATGAATCGAATCATGGATCATGAATTGAATCATGAATCATGAATCATGAATTGAATCTTGAATCATGAATCATGAATAGAATCATGAATCATGAATCATGAATCATGAATCATGAATTGAATCATGAATCATGAATCAAATCATGAATTGAATCATGAATCATGAATCGAATCATGAATCATGAATTGAATCATGAATCACGAATCATGAATAGAATCATGAATCATGAATCATGAATAGAATCATGAATCATGAATCATGAATCGAATCATGAATCATGAATTGAATCATGAATCATGAATCATAAATCGAATCATGAATCATGAATCGAATCATGAATCATGAATTGAATCATGAATCATAAATCATGAATCATGAATTGAATCATGAATAATGAATCATGAATCGAATCATGAATTATGAATCATGAATCCTGAATCATGAATTGAATCATGAATCATGAATCATGAATCGAGTCATGAATCATGAATCATGAATTGAATCATGAATTGAATCATGAATCATGAATCGAATCATGAATTGAATCATGAATAATGAATTCATTCATGAATTGAATTATGAATTGAATCTTGAATCATGAATTGAATCATGAATCATGAATCAAGAATCATAAATCGAATCATGAATCATGAATCATGAATTGAATCATGAATCATAAAATGAATCAGGAATCGAATCATGAATTAAATCATGAATCATGAATTGAATCATGAATAATGAATTGAATCATCAATCATGAATTGAATCATGAATCATGATTTATGAAACATGAATTGAATCATGAATCATGAATTGAATCATGAATCATGAATCGAATCTTGAATTATGAATCATGAATTGAATCATGAATCATGAATCATGAATCATGAATTGAATCATGAATCATGAATAATGAATCGAATCATGAATCATGAATTAAATCATGAATCATGAATCATGAATCATGAATTGAATCATGAATCATGAATAATGAATCAAATCATGAATCATGAATTAAATCATGAATCATGAATAATAAATTGAATCATGAATCATGAATTGAATCAGGAATCGAATCATGAATTGTATCATGAATCATGAAATGAATCATGAATTGAAACATTAATCATGTATCATAAATCATGAATCATATATTGAATCATGAATCATGAATTATGAATCATGAATTGAATCATGAATCATGAATTATGAATCATGAATTGAATCATGAATCATGAATTATGAATCATGAATTGAATCATGAATCATGAATCATGAATCATGAATCATGAATTGAATCATGAATTGAATCATGAATCATGAATCATGAATTGAATCATGAATTGAATCATGAATCATGAATCATGAATTGAATCATGAATCATGAATTATGAAACATGAATTGAATCATGAATTATGAAACATGAATTGAATCATGAATCATGAATTGAATCATGAATCATGATTAATGAATTAAATAATGAGACATGAATCATAAATCATGAATTAAATCATGAATCATGAATCATGAATCAAATCATGAATCATGAATCATGAATCGAATCATGAATCATGAATCATGAATCATAAATTGAATCAAGAATCATGAATCGAAACTTGAATCATGAATCATGAATTGAATCATGAATCATGAATCATGAATCATGAATTGAATCATGAATCGTGAATAATAAATTGAATCATGAATCATGAATTGAATCAGGAATCGAATCATGAATTGTATCATGAATCATGAAATGAATCATGAATTGAAACATTAATCATGTATCATAAATCATGAATCATATATTGAATAATGAATCATGAATTATGAATCATGAATTGAATCATGAATCATGAATTATGAATCATGAATTGAATCATGAATCATGAATCATGAATCATGAATTGAATCATGAATTAAATCATGAATCATGAATTGAATCATGAATCATGAATCATAAATTGAATCATCAATCATGATTCATGAATTGAATCATGAATTGAATCATGAATCATCAATCATGAATTGAATCATGAATCATGAATCATGAATTGAATCATGAATTGAATCATGAATCATGAATTGAATCATGAGTCACGAATCGAATCATGAATCATGAATTGAATCATGAATCATGAATCATGAATCGAATCATGAATCATGAATTGTATCATGAATCATGAAATGAATCATGAATTGAAACATTAATCTTGTATCATAAATCATGAATCATGAATTGAATCATGAATCATGAATTATGAATCATGAATTGAATCATGAATCATGAATTATGAATCATGAATCATGAATCATGAATCATGAATCATGAATTGAATCATGAATTGAATCATGAATCATGAATCATGAATTGAATCATGAATCATGAATCATAAATTGAATCATCAATCATAAATCATGAATTGAATCATGAATTGAATCATGAATCATCAATCATGAATTGAATCATGAATCATCAATCATGAATTGAATCATGAATTGAATCATGAATCATGAATTGAATCATGAATCATGAATCGAATCATGAATCATGAATCAAGAATCATGAATCGAATCATGAATCATGAATTGAATCATGAATCATGAATCGAATCATGAATCATAAATCATGAATCATGAATTGAATCATGAATCATAAATTGAATTTTGAATTATGAATCAGGAATTGAATCATGAATTGAATCATGAGTCATGAATCATGAATCATAAATTGAATCATGAATCATGAATTGAATTATAAATAAGGAATCATGAATCGAATCATGAATCATGAATTGAATCATGAATCATGAATCGAATCTTGAATTATGAATCATGAATTGAATCATGAATTGAATCTCGAATCATGAATCATGAATTGAATCAGGAAACGGATCATGAATTGAATCATGAATCATGAATTGAATCATGAATCAGGAATCATGAATTGAATCATGAATCATGAATCATGAATTAAATCATGAATTGAATCATGAATCATGAATCATAAATCATGAATTGAATCGTGAATCATGAATTGAATCATGAATCATGAATCATGAATTGAATCATGAATAATGAATTATGAAACATGAATTGAATCATGAATCATGAATCGATTCATGAATCATGAATCATGAATCGATTCATGAATCATGAATCATGAATCGATTCATGAATCATGAATCATGAATCGATTCATGAATCATGAATCATGAATCGATTCATGAATCATGAATCATGAATCGATTCATGAATCATGAATCATGAATCGATTCATGAATCATGAATCATGAATCGATTCATGAATCATGAATCATGAATCGTGAATTGAATCATGAATCATGAATTAAATCATGAATCATGAATCGAATCATGAATCATGAATCAAGAATCATGAATCGAATCATGAATCATGAATTGAATCATGAATCATGAATCATGAATCAAATCATGAATCATGAATCATGAATCGTGAATTGAATCATGAATCATGAATTGAATCTTGAATCATGAATCATGAATTGAATCATGAATCATAAATCATGAATCAAGAATCATGAATTGAATCATTAATTGAATCATGAATCATGAATTGAATCATAAATCATGAATCATGAATCATGAATTGATAAATGAATCATGAATCGAATCATGAATCATATATTGAATCATGAATCATGAATCGAATCATGAATCAAGAATCATGAATCGAATCATGAATCATGAATTGAATCATTAATCATGAATGATGAATCATGAATTGAATCATGAATCATGAATCGAATCATGAATCATGAATTGAATCATGAATTGAAACATTAATCTTGTATCATAAATCATGAATCATGAATTGAATCATGAATCATGAATTATGAATCATGAATTGAATCATGAATCATGAATTATGAATCATGAATCATGAATCATGAATCATGAATTGAATCATGAATTGAATCATGAATCATGAATCATGAATTGAATCATGAATCATGAATCATAAATTGAATCATCAATCATAAATCATGAATTGAATCATGAATTGAATCATGAATTGAATCATGAATTGAATCATGAATCATCAATCATGAATTGAATCATGAATCATCAATCATGAATTGAATCATGAATTGAATCATGAATCATGAATTGAATCATGAATCATGAATCGAATCATGAATCATGAATTGAATCATGAACTGAATCATGAATCATGAATCATGAATTAAATCATGAATTATGAATCATGAATCGAATCATGAATCATGAATCAAGAATCATGAATCGAATCATGAATCATGAATTGAATCATGAGTCATGAATCGAATCATGAATCATGAATCATGAATCATGAATCATGAATTGAATCATGAATCATAAATTGAATTTTGAATTATGAATCAGGAATTGAATCATGAATTGAATCATGAGTCATGAATCATGAATCATAAATTGAATCATGAATCATGAATTGAATTATAAATAAGGAATCATGAATCGAATCATGAATCATGAATTGAATCATGAATCATGAATCGAATCTTGAATTATGAATCATGAATTGAATCATGAATTGAATCTCGAATCATGAATCATGAATTGAATCAGGAAACGGATCATGAATTGAATCATGAATCATGAATTGAATCATGAATCAGGAATCATGAATTGAATCATGAATCATGAATCATGAATTAAATCATGAATTGAATCATGAATCATGAATCATAAATCATGAATTGAATCGTGAATCATGAATTGAATCATGAATCATGAATCATGAATTGAATCATGAATAATGAATTATGAAACATGAATTGAATCATGAATCATGAATCGATTCATGAATCATGAATCATGAATCGATTCATGAATCATGAATCATGAATCGATTCATGAATCATGAATCATGAATCGATTCATGAATCATGAATCATGAATCGATTCATGAATCATGAATCATGAATCGATTCATGAATCATGAATCATGAATCGATTCATGAATCATGAATCATGAATCGATTCATGAATCATGAATCATGAATCGATTCATGAATCATGAATCATGAATCGATTCATGAATCATGAATCATGAATCGATTCATGAATCATGAATCATGAATCGTGAATTGAATGATGAATCATGAATCGATTCATGAATCATGAATCATGAATCGTGAATTGAATCATGAATCATGAATTAAATCATGAATCATGAATCGAATCATGAATCATGAATCAAGAATCATGAATCTAATCATGAATCATGAATTGAATCATGAATCATGAATCATGAATCAAATCATGAATCATGAATCGTGAATTGAATCATGAATCATGAATTGAATCTTGAATCATGAATCATGAATTGAATCATGAATTGAATCATGAATCATAAATCATGAATCAAGAATCATGAATTGAATCATTAATTGAATCATGAATCATGAATTGAATCATAAATCATGAATCATGAATCATGA
The DNA here is from genome assembly GCA_036250195.1 of Mixophyes australis. Taxonomy (NCBI): domain Eukaryota; kingdom Metazoa; phylum Chordata; class Amphibia; order Anura; family Limnodynastidae; genus Mixophyes; species Mixophyes australis. The sequence goes on along the minus strand of JAVHZZ010000206.1, from coordinate 150,198 downwards.
ATTGATAAATGAATCATGAATCGAATCATGAATCATATATTGAATCATGAATCATGAATCATGAATCGAATCATGAATCATGAATCAAGAATCATGAATCGAATCATGAATCATGAATTGAATCATTAATCATGAATCATAAATTGAATCATTAATCATAAATCATGAATTGAATCATGAATTGAATCATGAATCATCAATCATGAATTGAATCATGAATCATCAATCATGAATTGAATCATGAATTGAATCATGAATCATGAATTGAATCATGAATCATGAATCGAATCATGAATCATGAATTGAATCATGAACTGAATCATGAATCATGAATCATGAATTAAATCATGAATTATGAATCATGAATCGAATCATGAATCATGAATCAAGAATCATGAATCGAATCATGAATCATGAATTGAATCATGAATCATGAATCGAATCATGAATCATGAATCATGAATCATGAATCATGAATTGAATCATGAATCATAAATTGAATTTTGAATTATGAATCAGGAATTGAATCATGAATTGAATCATGAATCATGAATTATGAATCATGAATTGAATCATGAATTGAATCATGAATCATAAATCATGAATCAAGAATCATGAATTGAATCATTAATTGAATCATGAATCATGAATTGAATCATAAATCATGAATCATGAATCATGAATTGATAAATGAATCATGAATCGAATCATGAATCATATATTGAATCATGAATCATGAATCATGAATCGAATCATGAATCAAGAATCATGAATCGAATCATGAATCATGAATTGAATCATTAATCATGAATGATGAATCATGAATTGAATCATGAATCATGAATCGAATCATGAATCATGAATTGAATCATGAATTGAAACATTAATCTTGTATCATAAATCATGAATCATGAATTGAATCATGAATCATGAATTATGAATCATGAATTGAATCATGAATCATGAATTATGAATCATGAATCATGAATCATGAATCATGAATTGAATCATGAATTGAATCATGAATCATGAATCATGAATTGAATCATGAATCATGAATCATAAATTGAATCATCAATCATAAATCATGAATTGAATCATGAATTGAATCATGAATTGAATCATGAATTGAATCATGAATCATCAATCATGAATTGAATCATGAATCATCAATCATGAATTGAATCATGAATTGAATCATGAATCATGAATTGAATCATGAATCATGAATCGAATCATGAATCATGAATTGAATCATGAACTGAATCATGAATCATGAATCATGAATTAAATCATGAATTATGAATCATGAATCGAATCATGAATCATGAATCAAGAATCATGAATCGAATCATGAATCATGAATTGAATCATGAATCATGAATCGAATCATGAATCATGAATCATGAATCATGAATCATGAATTGAATCATGAATCATAAATTGAATTTTGAATTATGAATCAGGAATTGAATCATGAATTGAATCATGAGTCATGAATCATGAATCATAAATTGAATCATGAATCATGAATTGAATTATAAATAAGGAATCATGAATCGAATCATGAATCATGAATTGAATCATGAATCATGAATCGAATCTTGAATTATGAATCATGAATTGAATCATGAATTGAATCTCGAATCATGAATCATGAATTGAATCAGGAAACGGATCATGAATTGAATCATGAATCATGAATTGAATCATGAATCAGGAATCATGAATTGAATCATGAATCATGAATCATGAATTAAATCATGAATTGAATCATGAATCATGAATCATAAATCATGAATTGAATCGTGAATCATGAATTGAATCATGAATCATGAATCATGAATTGAATCATGAATAATGAATTATGAAACATGAATTGAATCATGAATCATGAATCGATTCATGAATCATGAATCATGAATCGATTCATGAATCATGAATCATGAATCGATTCATGAATCATGAATCATGAATCGATTCATGAATCATGAATCATGAATCGATTCATGAATCATGAATCATGAATCGATTCATGAATCATGAATCATGAATCGATTCATGAATCATGAATCATGAATCGATTCATGAATCATGAATCATGAATCGATTCATGAATCATGAATCATGAATCGTGAATTGAATGATGAATCATGAATCGATTCATGAATCATGAATCATGAATCGTGAATTGAATCATGAATCATGAATTAAATCATGAATCATGAATCGAATCATGAATCATGAATCAAGAATCATGAATCGAATCATGAATCATGAATTGAATCATGAATCATGAATCATGAATCAAATCATGAATCATGAATCGTGAATTGAATCATGAATCATGAATTGAATCTTGAATCATGAATCATGAATTGAATCATGAATTGAATCATGAATCATAAATCATGAATCAAGAATCATGAATTGAATCATTAATTGAATCATGAATCATGAATTGAATCATAAATCATGAATCATGAATCATGAATTGATAAATGAATCATGAATCGAATCATGAATCATATATTGAATCATGAATCATGAATCATGAATCGAATCATGAATCATGAATCAAGAATCATGAATCGAATCATGAATCATGAATTGAATCATTAATCATGAATCATAAATTGAATCATTAATCATAAATCATGAATTGAATCATGAATTGAATCATGAATCATCAATCATGAATTGAATCATGAATCATCAATCATGAATTGAATCATGAATTGAATCATGAATCATGAATTGAATCATGAATCATGAATCGAATCATGAATCATGAATTGAATCATGAACTGAATCATGAATCATGAATCATGAATTAAATCATGAATTATGAATCATGAATCGAATCATGAATCATGAATCAAGAATCATGAATCGAATCATGAATCATGAATTGAATCATGAATCATGAATCGAATCATGAATCATGAATCATGAATCATGAATCATGAATTGAATCATGAATCATAAATTGAATTTTGAATTATGAATCAGGAATTGAATCATGAATTGAATCATGAATCATGAATTATGAATCATGTATTGAATCATGAATCATTAATCATGAATTGAATCATGAATCATGAATTATGAATCATGTATTGAATCATGAATCATTAATCATGAATTGAATCATGAATCATGAATCATGAATTGAATCATGAATTAAATCATGAATCATGAATCATAAATTGAATCATGAATCATGAATTGATTCATGAATTAAATCATGAATCATGAATTGAATCATGAATCATGAATCATGAATCATGAATCATGAATTGAATCATGAATCATGAATCATGAATCGAATCATGAATCATGAATTGAATCATGAATCATGAATCGAATCATGAATCATGAATTGAATCATGAATCATGAATAGAATCATGAATCATGAATCATGAATTGAATCATGAATCATGAATCATGAATTGAATCATGAATCATGAATCGAATCATGAATCATGAATTGAATCATGAATCATGAATCGAATCATGAATCATGAATTGAATCATGAATCATGAATCATAAATCGAATCATGAATCATGAATTGAATCATGAATCATGAACAATGAATCATGAATTGAATCTAGAATCATGAATCGAATCATAAATCATGATTCAAGATTCATGAATCGAATCATGAATCATGAATCGAATCATAAATCATGATTCAAGATTCATGAATCGAATCATGAATCATGAATTGAATCATGAATCATAAATCATGAATCATGAATTGAATCATGCATAATTAATCATGAATCGAATCATGAATCATGAATTGAATCATGAATCATGAATCATGAATCATGAATTGAATCATGAATTAAATCATGAATCATGAATCATAAATTGAATCATGAATAATGAATTGAATCATGAATCATGAATCATGAATCATGAATTGAATCATGAATTAAATCATGATTCATGGATTGAATCATGAATCATGAATCATGAATCATGAATTGAATCATGAATCATGAATCATGAATTGAATCATGAATCATGAATCATAAATCGAATCATGAATTGAATCATGAAACGAATCATAAATTGAATCATGAATCATGAATTGAATCATGAATCATGAATTGAATCATGAATCATGAATTATGAATCATGTATTGAATCATGAATCATTAATCATGAATTGAATCATGAATCATGAATCATGAATTGAATCATGAATTAAATCATGAATCATGAATCATAAATTGAATCATGAATCATGAATTGATTCATGAATTAAATCATGAATCATGAATTGAATCATGAATCATGAATCATGAATCATGAATTGAATCATGAATCATGAATCATGAATCGAATCATGAATCATGAATTGAATCATGAATCATGAATCGAATCATGAATCATGAATTGAATCATGAATCATGAATAGAATCATGAATCATGAATCATGAATCATGAATTGAATCATGAATCATGAATCATGAATTGAATCATGAATCATGAATCGAATCATGAATCATGAATCGAATCATGAATCATAATTTGAATCATGAATCATGAATCATAAATCGAATCATGAATCATGAATTGAATCATGAATCATGAATCATGAATTGAATCTAGAATCATGAATCGAATCATAAATCATGATTCAAGATTCATGAATCGAATCATGAATCATGAATCGAATCATAAATCATGATTCAAGATTCATGAATCGAATCATGAATCATGAATTGAATCATGAATCATAAATCATGAATCATGAATTGAATCATGCATAATTAATCATGAATCGAATCATGAATCATGAATTGAATCATGAATCATGAATCATGAATCATGAATTGAATCATGAATTAAATCATGAATCATGAATCATAAATTGAATCATGAATAATGAATTGAATCATGAATCATGAATTGAATCATGAATTAAATCATGATTCATGGATTGAATCATGAATCATGAATCATGAATCATGAATTGAATCATGAATCATGAATCATGAATTGAATCATGAATCATGAATCATAAATCGAATCATGAATTGAATCATGAAACGAATCATAAATTGAATCATGAATCATGAATTGAATCATGAATCATGAATTGAATCATGAATCATGAATTATGAATCATGTATTGAATCATGAATCATTAATCATGAATTGAATCATGAATCATGAATCATGAATTGAATCATGAATTAAATCATGAATCATGAATCATAAATTGAATCATGAATCATGAATTGATTCATGAATTAAATCATGAATCATGAATTGAATCATGAATCATGAATCATGAATCATGAATTGAATCATGAATCATGAATCATGAATCGAATCATGAATCATGAATTGAATCATGAATCATGAATAGAATCATGAATCATGAATCATGAATCATGAATTGAATCATGAATCATGAATCATGAATTGAATCATGAATCATGAATCGAATCATGAATCATGAATTGAATCATGAATCATGAATTGAATCATGAATCATGAATCATAAATCGAATCATGAATCATGAATTGAATCATGAATCATGAATCGAATCATAAATCATGATTCAAGATTCATGAATCGAATCATGAATCATGAATTGAATCATGAATCATAAATCATGAATCATGAATTGAATCATGCATAATTAATCATGAATCGAATCATGAATCATGAATTGAATCATGAATCATGAATCATGAATCATGAATTGAATCATGAATTAAATCATGAATCATGAATCATAAATTGAATCATGAATAATGAATTGAATCATGAATCATGAATCATGAATCATGAATTGAATCATGAATTAAATCATGATTCATGGATTGAATCATGAATCATGAATCATGAATCATGAATTGAATCATGAATCATGAATCATGAATCGAATCATGAATCATGAATTGAATCATGAATCATGAATCATGAATTGAATCATGAATCATGAATCATGAATTGAATCATGAATCACGAATCGAATCATGAATCATGATTCATGATTCAATTCATGATTCATGATTCATGATTCATGATTCAATCCATGAATCATGATTTAATTCATGATTCAATTCATGATTCAATTCATGATTCATGATTCATGATTCAATTCATGATTCATGATTCGATTCATGATTCATGAATTGAATCATGAATCACGAATCGAATCATGAATCATGAATTGAATCATGAATCATGAATCATGAATCATGAATCATGAATCGAATCATGAATCATGAATTGAATCATGAATCATGAATCATAAATCGAATCATGAATCATGAATTGAATCATGAATCATGAATCATGAATCATGAATTGAATCATGAATCATGAATCGAATCATAAATCATGATTCAAGATTCATGAATCGAATCATGAATCATGAATTGAATCATGAATCATGAATCATGAATTGAATCATGAATCATGAATCATGAATTGAATCATGAGTCACGAATCGAATCATGAATCATGAATTGAATCATGAATCATGAATCATGAATCGAATCATGAATCATGAATTGTATCATGAATCATGAAATGAATCATGAATTGAAACATTAATCTTGTATCATAAATCATGAATCATGAATTGAATCATGAATCATGAATTATGAATCATGAATTGAATCATGAATCATGAATTATGAATCATGAATCATGAATCATGAATAATGAATTGAATCATGAATTGAATCATGAATCATGAATCATGAATTGAATCATGAATCATGAATCATAAATTGAATCATCAATCATAAATCATGAATTGAATCATGAATTGAATCCTGAATCATCAATCATGAATTGAATCATGAATCATCAATCATGAATTGAATCACGAATTGAATCATGAATCATGAATTGAATCATGAATCATGAATCGAATCATGAATCATGAATTGAATCATGAACTGAATCATGAATCATGAATCATGAATTAAATCATGAATTATGAATCATGAATCGAATCATGAATCATGAATCAAGAATCATGAATCGAATCATGAATCATGAATTGAATCATGAATCATGAATCGAATCATGAATCATGAATCATGAATCATGAATTGAATCATGAATCATAAATTGAATTTTGAATTATGAATCAGGAATTGAATCATGAATTGAATCATGAGTCATGAATCATGAATCATAAATTGAATCATGAATCATGAATTGAATTATAAATAAGGAATCATGAATCGAATCATGAATCATGAATTGAATCATGAATCATGAATCGAATCTTGAATTATGAATCATGAATTGAATCATGAATTGAATCTCGAATCATGAATCATGAATTGAATCAGGAAACGGATCATGAATTGAATCATGAATCATGAATTGAATCATGAATCAGGAATCATGAATTGAATCATGAATCATGAATCATGAATTAAATCATGAATTGAATCATGAATCATGAATCATAAATCATGAATTGAATCGTGAATCATGAATTGAATCATGAATCATGAATCATGAATTGAATCATGAATAATGAATTATGAAACATGAATTGAATCATGAATCATGAATCGATTCATGAATCATGAATCATGAATCGATTCATGAATCATGAATCATGAATCGATTCATGAATCATGAATCATGAATCGATTCATGAATCATGAATCATGAATCGATTCATGAATCATGAATCATGAATCGATTCATGAATCATGAATCGATTCATGAATCATGAATCATGAATCGTGAATTGAATCATGAATCATGAATTAAATCATGAATCATGAATCGAATCATGAATCATGAATTGAATCATGAATCATGAATCATGAATCAAATCATGAATCATGAATCATGAATCGTGAATTGAATCATGAATCATGAATTGAATCTTGAATCATGAATCATGAATTGAATCATGAATTGAATCATGAATCATAAATCATGAATCAAGAATCATGAATTGAATCATTAATTGAATCATGAATCATGAATTGAATCATAAATCATGAATCATGAATCATGAATTGATAAATGAATCATGAATCGAATCATGAATCATATATTGAATCATGAATCATGAATCATGAATCGAATCATGAATCATGAATCAAGAATCATGAATCGAATCATGATTCATGAATTGAATCATTAATCATGAATGATGAATCATGAATTGAATCATGAATCATGAATCGAATCATGAATCATGAATTGAATCATGAATTGAAACATTAATCTTGTATCATAAATCATGAATCATGAATTGAATCATGAATCATGAATTATGAATCATGAATTGAATCATGAATCATGAATTATGAATCATGAATCATGAATCATGAATTGAATCATGAATTGAATCATGAATCATGAATAATGAATTGAATCATGAATCATGAATCATAAATTGAATCATCAATCATAAATCATGAATTGAATCATGAATTGAATCATGAATCATCAATCATGAATTGAATCATGAATCATCAATCATGAATTGAATCATGAATTGAATCATGAATCATGAATTGAATCATGAATCATGAATCGAATCATGAATCATGAATTGAATCATGAACTGAATCATGAATCATGAATCATGAATTAAATCATGAATTATGAATCATGAATCGAATCATGAATCATGAATCAAGAATCATGAATCGAATCATGAATCATGAATTGAATCATGAATCATGAATCGAATCATGAATCATGAATCATGAATCATGAATCATGAATTGAATCATGAATCATAAATTGAATTTTGAATTATGAATCAGGAATTGAATCATGAATTGAATCATGAGTCATGAATCATGAATCATAAATTGAATCATGAATCATGAATTGAATTATAAATAAGGAATCATGAATCGAATCATGAATCATGAATTGAATCATGAATCATGAATCGAATCTTGAATTATGAATCATGAATTGAATCATGAATTGAATCTCGAATCATGAATCATGAATTGAATCAGGAAACGGATCATGAATTGAATCATGAATCATGAATTGAATCATGAATCAGGAATCATGAATTGAATCATGAATCATGAATCATGAATTAAATCATGAATTGAATCATGAATCATGAATCATAAATCATGAATTGAATCGTGAATCATGAATTGAATCATGAATCATGAATCATGAATTGAATCATGAATAATGAATTATGAAACATGAATTGAATCATGAATCATGAATCGATTCATGAATCATGAATCATGAATCGATTCATGAATCATGAATCATGAATCGATTCATGAATCATGAATCATGAATCGATTCATGAATCATGAATCATGAATCGATTCATGAATCATGAATCATGAATCGATTCATGAATCATGAATCATGAATCGATTCATGAATCATGAATCATGAATCGTGAATTGAATCATGAATCATGAATTAAATCATGAATCATGAATCGAATCATGAATCATGAATCAAGAATCATGAATCGAATCATGAATCATGAATTGAATCATGAATCATGAATCATGAATCAAATCATGAATCATGAATCATGAATCGTGAATTGAATCATGAATCATGAATTGAATCTTGAATCATGAATCATGAATTGAATCATGAATTGAATCATGAATCATAAATCATGAATCAAGAATCATGAATTGAATCATTAATTGAATCATGAATCATGAATTGAATCATAAATCATGAATCATGAATCATGAATTGATAAATGAATCATGAATCGAATCATGAATCATATATTGAATCATGAATCATGAATCATGAATCGAATCATGAATCATGAATCAAGAATCATGAATCGAATCATGAATCATGAATTGAATCATTAATCATGAATCATAAATTGAATCATCAATCATAAATCATGAATTGAATCATGAATTGAATCATGAATCATCAATCATGAATTGAATCATGAATCATCAATCATGAATTGAATCATGAATCATGAATTATGAATCATGTATTGAATCATGAATCATTAATCATGAATTGAATCATGAATCATGAATCATGAATTGAATCATGAATTAAATCATGAATCATGAATCATAAATTGAATCATGAATCATGAATTGATTCATGAATTAAATCATGAATCATGAATTGAATCATGAATCATGAATTGAATCATGAATCATGAATCATGAATCATGAATCATGAATTGAATCATGAATCATGAATCATGAATCGAATCATGAATCATGAATTGAATCATGAATCATGAATCGAATCATGAATCATGAATTGAATCATGAATCATGAATAGAATCATGAATCATGAATCATGAATCATGAATTGAATCATGAATCATGAATCATGAATTGAATCATGAATCATGAATCGAATCATGAATCATGAATTGAATCATGAATCATGAATCGAATCATGAATCATGAATTGAATCATGAATCATGAATCATAAATCGAATCATGAATCATGAATTGAATCATGAATCATGAACAATGAATCATGAATTGAATCATGAATCATGAATCGAATCATAAATCATGATTCAAGATTCATGAATCGAATCATGAATCATGAATTGAATCATGAATCATAAATCATGAATCATGAATTGAATCATGCATAATTAATCATGAATCGAATCATGAATCATGAATTGAATCATGAATCATGAATCATGAATCATGAATTGAATCATGAATTAAATCATGAATCATGAATCATAAATTGAATCATGAATAATGAATTGAATCATGAATCATGAATCATGAATTGAATCATGAATTAAATCATGATTCATGGATTGAATCATGAATCATGAATCATGAATCATGAATTGAATCATGAATCATGAATCATGAATTGAATCATGAATCATGAATCATAAATCGAATCATGAATTGAATCATGAAACGAATCATAAATTGAATCATGAATCATGAATTGAATCATGAATCATGAATTGAATCATGAATCATGAATTATGAATCATGTATTGAATCATGAATCATTAATCATGAATCAAGAATCATGAATTGAATCATTAATTGAATCATGAATCATGAATTGAATCATAAATCATGAATCATGAATCATGAATTGATAAATGAATCATGAATCGAATCATGAATCATATATTGAATCATGAATCATGAATCATGAATCGAATCATGAATCATGAATCAAGAATCATGAATCGAATCATGAATCATGAATTGAATCATTAATCATGAATGATGAATCATGAATTGAATCATGAATCATGAATCGAATCATGAATCATGAATTGAATCATGAATTGAAACATTAATCTTGTATCATAAATCATGAATCATGAATTGAATCATGAATCATGAATTATGAATCATGAATTGAATCATGAATCATGAATTATGAATCATGAATCATGAATCATGAATCATGAATTGAATCATGAATTGAATCATGAATCATGAATTGAATCATGAATCATGAATCATAAATTGAATCATCAATCATAAATCATGAATTGAATCATGAATTGAATCATGAATCATCAATCATGAATTGAATCATGAATCATCAATCATGAATTGAATCATGAATTGAATCATGAATCATGAATTGAATCATGAATCATGAATCGAATCATGAATCATGAATTGAATCATGAACTGAATCCTGAATCATGAATCATGAATTAAATCATGAATTATGAATCATGAATCGAATCATGAATCATGAATCAAGAATCATGAATCGAATCATGAATCATGAATTGAATCATGAATCATGAATCGAATCATGAATCATGAATCATGAATCATGAATCATGAATTGAATCATGAATCATAAATTGAATTTTGAATTATGAATCAGGAATTGAATCATGAATTGAATCATGAGTCATGAATCATGAATCATAAATTGAATCATGAATCATGAATTGAATTATAAATAAGGAATCATGAATCGAATCATGAATCATGAATTGAATCATGAATCATGAATCGAATCTTGAATTATGAATCATGAATTAAATCATGAATTGAATCTCGAATCATGAATCATGAATTGAATCAGGAAACGGATCATGAATTGAATCATGAATCATGAATTGAATCATGAATCAGGAATCATGAATTGAATCATGAATCATGAATCATGAATTAAATCATGAATTGAATCATGAATCATGAATCATAAATCATGAATTGAATCGTGAATCATGAATTGAATCATGAATCATGAATCATGAATTGAATCATGAATAATGAATTATGAAACATGAATTGAATCATGAATCATGAATCGATTCATGAATCATGAATCATGAATCGATTCATGAATCATGAATCATGAATCGATTCATGAATCATGAATCATGAATCGATTCATGAATCATGAATCATGAATCGATTCATGAATCATGAATCATGAATCGATTCATGAATCATGAATCATGAATCGATTCATGAATCATGAATCATGAATCGATTCATGAATCATGAATCATGAATCGTGAATTGAATCATGAATCATGAATTAAATCATGAATCATGAATCGAATCATGAATCATGAATCATGAATCGTGAATTGAATCATGAATCATGAATTGAATCTTGAATCATGAATCATGAATTGAATCATGAATTGAATCATGAATCATAAATCATGAATCAAGAATCATGAATTGAATCATTAATTGAATCATGAATCATGAATTGAATCATAAATCATGAATCATGAATCATGAATTGATAAATGAATCATGAATCGAATCATGAATCATATATTGAATCATGAATCATGAATCATGAATCGAATCATGAATCATGAATCAAGAATCATGAATCGAATCATGAATCATGAATTGAATCATTAATCATGAATGATGAATCATGAATTGAATCATGAATCATGAATCGAATCATGAATCATGAATTGAATCATGAATTGAATCATTAATCATGAATCATGAATCATGAATTGAATTATAATTTGAATCATGAATCATGAATTAAATCATGAATTGAATCATGAATCATGAATCATGAATTGAATCATGAATCATGAATAATTAGTCATGAATTGAATCATGAATCATGAATTGATTTATGAATCATGAATCGATTCATGAATCATGAATCATGAATCGATTCATGAATCATGAATCATGAATCGATTCATGAATCATGAATCATGAATCGATTCATGAATCATGAATCATGAATCGATTCATGAATCATGATTCATGAATCGTGAATTGAATCATAAATCATGAATTGAATCTTGAATCATGAATTGAATCATGAATAATGAATCATGAATCGAATCATGAATCATGAATCATGAATCATGAATCATGAATTGAATCATGAATCATGAATCATGGATCGAGTCATGAATCATGAATCATGAATAATGAATCATGAATTGAATCATGAATCATGAATTGAATCATGAATAATGAATCATGAATCGAATCATGAATCATGAATCATGAATCATGAATCATGAATTGAATCATGAATCATGAATCGAGTCATGAATCATGAATCATGAATTGAATCATGAATTGAATCATGAATCATGAATCGAATCATGAATTGAATCATGAATAATGAATTGATTCATGAATTGAATCATGAATTGAATCTTGAATCATGAATTGAATTATAATTTGAATCATGAATCATGAATTGAATCATGAATTGAATCATGAAACGAATCATAAATTGAATCATGAATCATGAATTGAATCATGAATCATGAATCATGAATTGAATCATGAATCATGAATTATGAATCATGAATTTAATCATGAATCATTAATCATGAATTGAATCATGAATCATGAATCATGAATCATGAATTGAATCATGAATTAAATCATGAATCATGAATCATAAATTGAATCATGAATCATGAATCATAAATTGAATCATGAATCATGAATTGAATCATGAATTAAATCATGAATCATGAATTGAATCATGAATCATGAATCATGAATTTAATCATGAATCATGAATCATGAATCGAATCATGGATCATGAATTGAATCATGAATCATGAATCATGAATTGAATCATGAATCATGAATCATGAATAGAATCATGAATCATGAATCATGAATCATGAATCATGAATTGAATCATGAATCATGAATCAAATCATGAATTGAATCATGAATCATGAATCGAATCATGAATCATGAATTGAATCATGAATCACGAATCATGAATAGAATCATGAATCATGAATCATGAATAGAATCATGAATCATGAATCATGAATCGAATCATGAATCATGAATTGAATCATGAATCATGAATCATAAATCGAATCATGAATCATGAATCGAATCATGAATCATGAATTGAATCATGAATCATAAATCATGAATCATGAATTGAATCATGAATAATGAATCATGAATCGAATCATGAATTATGAATCATGAATCCTGAATCATGAATTGAATCATGAATCATGAATCATGAATCGAGTCATGAATCATGAATCATGAATTGAATCATGAATTGAATCATGAATCATGAATCGAATCATGAATTGAATCATGAATAATGAATTCATTCATGAATTGAATTATGAATTGAATCTTGAATCATGAATTGAATCATGAATCATGAATCAAGAATCATAAATCGAATCATGAATCATGAATCATGAATTGAATCATGAATCATAAAATGAATCAGGAATCGAATCATGAATTAAATCATGAATCATGAATTGAATCATGAATAATGAATTGAATCATCAATCATGAATTGAATCATGAATCATGATTTATGAAACATGAATTGAATCATGAATCATGAATTGAATCATGAATCATGAATCGAATCTTGAATTATGAATCATGAATTGAATCATGAATCATGAATCATGAATCATGAATTGAATCATGAATCATGAATAATGAATCGAATCATGAATCATGAATTAAATCATGAATCATGAATCATGAATCATGAATTGAATCATGAATCATGAATAATGAATCAAATCATGAATCATGAATTAAATCATGAATCATGAATAATAAATTGAATCATGAATCATGAATTGAATCAGGAATCGAATCATGAATTGTATCATGAATCATGAAATGAATCATGAATTGAAACATTAATCATGTATCATAAATCATGAATCATATATTGAATCATGAATCATGAATTATGAATCATGAATTGAATCATGAATCATGAATTATGAATCATGAATTGAATCATGAATCATGAATTATGAATCATGAATTGAATCATGAATCATGAATCATGAATCATGAATCATGAATTGAATCATGAATTGAATCATGAATCATGAATCATGAATTGAATCATGAATTGAATCATGAATCATGAATCATGAATTGAATCATGAATCATGAATTATGAAACATGAATTGAATCATGAATTATGAAACATGAATTGAATCATGAATCATGAATTGAATCATGAATCATGATTAATGAATTAAATAATGAGACATGAATCATAAATCATGAATTAAATCATGAATCATGAATCATGAATCAAATCATGAATCATGAATCATGAATCGAATCATGAATCATGAATCATGAATCATAAATTGAATCAAGAATCATGAATCGAAACTTGAATCATGAATCATGAATTGAATCATGAATCATGAATCATGAATCATGAATTGAATCATGAATCGTGAATAATAAATTGAATCATGAATCATGAATTGAATCAGGAATCGAATCATGAATTGTATCATGAATCATGAAATGAATCATGAATTGAAACATTAATCATGTATCATAAATCATGAATCATATATTGAATAATGAATCATGAATTATGAATCATGAATTGAATCATGAATCATGAATTATGAATCATGAATTGAATCATGAATCATGAATCATGAATCATGAATTGAATCATGAATTAAATCATGAATCATGAATTGAATCATGAATCATGAATCATAAATTGAATCATCAATCATGATTCATGAATTGAATCATGAATTGAATCATGAATCATCAATCATGAATTGAATCATGAATCATCAATCATGAATTGAATCATGAATTGAATCATGAATCATGAATTGAATCATGAATCATGAATCGAATCATGAATCATGAATTGAATCATGAATTGAATCATGAATCATGAATTATGAATCATGAATTAAATCATGAATTGAATCATGAATCATGAATCGAATCATGAATCATGAATTGAATCATGAATTGAATCATGAATCGAATCATGAATCATGATTCATGAATTAAATCATGAATTAAATCATGAATTATGATTCATGAATCGAATCATGAATCATGAATCAAGAATCCTGCATCGAATCATGAATCATGAATTGAATCATGAATCATGAATCGAATCATGAATCATGAATCATGAATCATGAATTGAATCATGAACCATAAATCGAATTTTGAATTATGAATCATGAATTGAATCATGAATTGAATCATGAGTCATGAATCATGAATCATAAATTGAATCATGAATCATGAATTGAATCATGAATCATGATTAATGAATTAAATAATGAGACATGAATCATAAATCATGAATTAAATCATGAATCATGATTCAAATCATATATCATGAATCGAATCATGAATCATGAATCATGAATCATAAATTGAATCAAGAATCATGAATCGAATCTTGAATCATGAATCATGAATTGAATCATGAATCATGAATCATGAATTGAATCATGAATCATGAATAATGAATCGAATCATGAATCATGAATCATGAATTAAATCATGAATCATGAATAATAAATTGAATCATGAATCATGAATTGAATCAGGAATCGAATCATGAATTGTATCATGAATCATGAATTATGAATCATGAATTGAATCATGAATCATGAATTATGAATCATGAATTGAATCATGAATCATGAATCATGAATCATGAATTGAATCATGAATCATGAATTATGAAACATGAATTGAATCATGAATCATGAATTGAATCATGAATCATGATTAATGAATTAAATAATGAGACATGAATCATAAATCATGAATTAAATCATGAATCATGAATCAAATCATGAATCATGAATCATGAATCGAATCATGAATCATGAATCATGAATCATAAATTGAATCAAGAATCATGAATCGAATCTTGAATCATGAATAATGAATTGAATCATGAATCATGAATCATGAATCATGAATTGAATCATGAATCGTGAACAATGAATCGAATCATGAATCATGAATCATGAATTAAATCATGAATCATGAATAATAAATTGAATCATGAATCATGAATTGAATCAGGAATCGAATCATGAATTGTATCATGAATCATGAAATGAATCATGAAATGAATCATGAATTGAATCATGAATTGAATCTCGAATCATGAATCATGAATTGAATCAGGAAACGGATCATGAATTGAATCATGAATCATGAATTGAATCATGAATCAGGAATCATGAATTGAATCATGAATTGAATCATGAATCATAAATCATGAATTGAATCGTGAATCATGAATTGAATCATGAATCATGAATCATGAATCATGAATTGAATCACGAATCATGAATTATAAAACATGAATTGAATCATGAATCATGAATCGAATCATGAATCATGATTAATGAATTGAATCATAAGTCATGAATCAAGAATCATGAATCGAATCATAAAACATGAATTGAATCATGAATCATGAATCGAATCATGAATCATGAATCATGAATCATGAATTAAGAATTGAATCATGAATCATAAATCAAATTTTGAATTATGAATCATGAATTGAATCATGAATTGAATCATGAGTCATGAATCATGAATCATAAATTGAATCATGAATCATTAATTGAATCATAAATAATGAATCATGAATCGAATCATGAATCATGAATTGAATCATGAATCATGAATTTAATCTTGAATCATGAATTGAATCATGAATCATGAATTGAATCTTGAATCATGAATCATGAATTGAATCATGAATTGAATCATGAATCATAAATTGAATCATGAATCATGAATCATGGATTGAATCATTAATTGAATCATGAACCATGAATCATGAATTGAATCATAAATCATGAATCATGAATCATAAATCGAATCATGAATCATGAATTGAATCATGAATCATTAATCTTGAATCAAATCATGAATCATTAATCAAGAATCATGAATCATGAATCATGAATTGAATCATGAATCATGAATTGAATCATGAATCATGAATTGATTCATGAATTGAATCATTAATAATGAATCATGAATCATGAATTCAATTATAATTTGAATCATGAATCATGAATTGAATCATGAATGGAATCATGAATCATGAATCATGAATTGAATCATGAATCATGAATCATGAATTAAATCATGAATCATGAATCATAAATCGAATTATGAATCATGAATTGAATCATGAAACGAATCATAAACTGAATTATGAATCATGAATTCAATCATGAATCATGAATCATGAATTTAATCATGAATCATGAAATATGAATCATAAATTGAATCATGAATCACTAATCATGAATTGAATCATGAATCATGAATCATGAATTGAATCATGAATTAAATCATGAATCATGAATCATAAATTGAATCATGAATCATGAATCATAAACTGAATCATGAATCATGAATTGCATCATGAATTAAATCATGAATCATGAATTGAATCATGAATCATGAATCATGAATCATGAATTGAATCATGAATCATGAATCGAATCATGAATCATGAATTGAATCATGAATCATGAATCGAATCATGAATCATGAATTGAATCATGAATCATGAATCATGAATCATGAATCATGAATTGAATCATGAATCATGAATCAAATCATGAATCATGAATTGAATCATGAATCATAATTCATGAATTGAATCATGAATCATGAATCGAATCAAGAATCATGAATTGAATCATGAATCATGAATCATGAATAGAATCATGAATCATGAATCATGAATTGAATCATAATTAAATCATGAATCATGAATCATGAATTAAATCATGAATCGTGAATCATAAATCGAATTATGAATCATGAATTGAATCATGAAACGAATCATAAACTGAATTATGAATCATGAATTGAATCATGAATCATGAATCATGAATTGAATCATGAATCATGAAATATGAATCATGAATTGAATCATGAATCACTAATCATGAATTGAATCATGAATTAAATCATGAATCATGAATTAAATCATGAATCATGAATCATAAATTGAATCATGAATCATGAATCATAAACTGAATCATGAATCATGAATTGAATCATGAATTAAATCATGAATCATGAATCATAAATTGAATCATGAATCATGAATCATAAACTGAATCATGAATCATGAATTGAATCATGAATTAAATCATGAATCATGAATTGAATCATGAATCATGAATCATGAATCATGAATTGAATCATGAATCATGAATCGAATCATGAATCATGAATTGAATCATGAATCATGAATCGAATCATGAATCATGAATTGAATCATGAATCATGAATCATGAATAGAATCATGAATCATGAATCATGAATTGAATCATGAATCATGAATCAAATCATGAATCATGAATTGAATCATGAATCATAATTCATGAATTAAATCATGAATCATGAATCGAATCAAGAATCATGAATTGAATCATGAATCATGAATCATGAATAGAATCATGAATCATGAATCATGAATCATGAATTGAATCATGAATTAAATCATAAATCATGAATCATAAATTGAATCATGAATCATGAATCATAAACTGAATGATTCATGATTAATGATTCATGATTCAATTCATGATTCATTATTCATGATTCATGATTCAATTCATGATTCATAATTCATGATTCATGATCTATGATACATGATTAATGTTTCAATTCATGATTCATTTCATGATTCATGATACAATTTATGATTCGATTCCTGATTCAATTCATGATTCATGATTCGATTTATTATTCATGATTCATGATTTAATTCATGATTCATGATTCGAATCATGATTCATGATTCATGATTCAATTTATGATTCATGATTCATGATTCATGATTCAAGATTCGATTCATGACTCATGATTCAATTTATGATTCATGATTCATGATTCATGATTCGATTCATGATTCATGATTTATGATTGGATTCATGATTCATGATTCATGATTTAATTCATGATTTATGATTCATGTATCATTATTCAATTCATTAATCATGATTCATGATTCAATTCATGATTCATGATTCAATTCATGTTTCATAATTCATGATTCATGATTCAATTCATGATTCATGATTGATGATTGATGATTTAATTCATGATTTATGATTCATGTCTCATTATTCAATTCATTAATCATGATTCATGATTCAATTCATGATTCATGATTCAATTCATGTTTCATAATTCATGATTCAATTCATGATTCATGATTCATGATTGATGATTCAATTCATGATTCATGATTCAATTCATGATTCATGATTCGATTCCTGATTCATTTCATGATTCATGATTCGATTTATGATTCTTGATTCATGATTCGATTTATGATTCTTGATTCATGATTCATGATTCAATTCATGATTCAAGATTCAATTCATGATTCAATTCATGAATCAATTCATTTTTCATGATTCAATTCATGATTCAATTCATGATTCATGATTCAATTCATGATTCATGATTCATGATTCATGATTCAATTCATGATTCATGATTCAAGATTCGATTCATGACTCATGATTCAATTTATGATTCATGATTCATGATTCATGATTCGATTCATGATTCATGATTTATGATTGGATTCATGATTCATGATTCATGATTTAATTCATGATTTATAATTCATGTCTCATTATTCAATTCATTAATTATGATTCATGATTCAATTCATGATTCATGATTCAATTCATGTTTCATAATTCATGATTCATGATTCAATTCATGATTCATGATTCATGATTGATGATTTAATTCATGATTTATGATTCATGTCTCATTATTCAATTCATTAATCATGATTCATGATTCAATTCATGATTCATGATTCAATTCATGTTTCATAATTCATGATTCATGATTCAATTCATGATTCATGATTGATGATTCAATTCATGATTCATGATTCAATTCATGATTCATGATTCGATTCCTGATTCATTTCATGATTCATGATTCGATTTATGATTCTTGATTCATGATTCAATTTATGATTCTTGATTCATGATTCATGATTCAATTCATGATTCAAGATTCAATTCATGATTCAATTCATGATTCAATTCATGATTCATGATTCACTTCATGATTCAATTCATGATTCATGATTCATGACTCGATTCATGATTCATGATTCATGATTCAATTCATGATTCATGATTCATTATTCATGATTCATGATTCATGATTCATTATTCATGATTCAATTCATGATTCATGATTTATGATTCATGATTCAATTCATGATTCATGATTCATGATTCATGATTCAATTCATGATTCATGATTCGATTTATGATTCATGATTCATGATTCAATTCATGATTCATGATTCATGATTCAATTCATGAATCATGATTCGATTTATGATTCATGATTCATGATTTGATTCATGATTCATGATTCATGATTCAATTCATGATTCATGATTCATGATTCATGATTCTATTCATGATTCATGATTCATGATTCAATTCATGATTCATGATTCGATTCAAGATTCATGATTCAATTCATGAATTATGATTCATGATTCAATTCATGATTCATGATTCAATTCATGATGCAATTCATGATTCATGATTTAAATTATAATTCAATTCATGATTCATTATTAATGATTCAATTCATGAATCAATTCATGATTCATGATTCAATTCATGATTCATGATTCAATTCATGATTCATGATTCATGATTCTTGATTCATGATTCATGATTCTTGATTCATGATTCATGATTCGATTCAAGATTAATGATTCATGATTCAATTCATGATTCATGATTCGATTCATGATTCATGATTCAATTCATGATTCATGATTCATGATTTATGATTCAATTCATGATTCATGATTCATGATTCAATTAATGATTCAATTCATGATTCATGATTCATGATTCAAGATTCAATTCATGATTCATGATTCAATTCACGATTCATGATTCAAGATTCAATTCATGATTCATGATTCAATTCACGATTCATGATTCATGATTCATGAATCGATTCATAATTCATGATTCATGATTCAATTCATGATTCATGATTCATGATTCATGATTCGATTCATGATTCATGATTCATAAATCAATTCATGATTCATGATTCAATTCATGATTAATGATTCATTGTTCAATTCATGATTCATGATTCAATTCATGATTCAAGATTCAATTCATGAATTATGATTCATGATTCAATTCATGATTCATGATTCAATTCATGATGCAATTCATGATTCATGATTTAAATTATAATTCAATTCATGATTCATTATTAATGATTCAATTCATGAATCAATTCATGATTCATGATTCAATTCATGATTCATGATTCAATTCATGATTCATGATTCATGATTCTTGATTCATGATTCATGATTCTTGATTCATGATTCATGATTCGATTCAAGATTAATGATTCATGATTCAATTCATGATTCATGATTCGATTCATGATTCATGATTCAATTCATGATTGATGATTCATGATTTATGATTCAATTCATGATTCATGATTCATGATTCAATTAATGATTCAATTCATGATTCATGATTCATGATTCAAGATTCAATTCATGATTCATGATTCAATTCACGATTCATGATTCAAGATTCAATTCATGATTCATGATTCAATTCACGATTCATGATTCATGATTCATGAATCGATTCATAATTCATGATTCATGATTCAATTCATGATTCATGATTCATGATTCATGATTCGATTCATGATTCATGATTCATAAATCAATTCATGATTCATGATTCAATTCATGATTAATGATTCATTGTTCAATTCATGATTCATGATTCAATTCATGATTCAAGATTCAATTCATGATTCATGATTCATGATTCAATTCATGATTCATGTGTCACTCACCGGACTGTGAGTGCTTCTTCCCGGACATTTAGGAACCGTTGTCGTCCTCCATCCTGAGGGTCTGCACATGCGCAGCCCTTTCTAACTCTTCAGTGTATGTCCCTTTAACTTAATTGGCAGATCAGGCAACACTCCCTATATTAAGCACCTGTGGTCAATACCACGTTGCCTGATCTTGGAGTCTCATTCCCCATGAGTCTCTGAAGGTGTTCCTGTGTTTCCTCGTGTATTCAGCGCTGCTGATTCCTGTGGTTTCCAAACCACTTCTACCTCTGTGGTTTCCAAACCACTTCTACTACTGTAGTTCCCATACCACTTCTACCCACCTGTGTATCATCGTGACTGTTAGCTGATTCCTATCCGCTGCCTCCGTGCACTACAGTCTTCAAGCCACTTCAACTCTACCATATATCATTGTGACTGTTAGCTGATTCCTATCTGCTGCCTCCGTGCACTACAGTCTTCAATCTACATCTACTCACCTGTGCATCATCGTGACTGTTAGCTGATTCCTATCCGCTGCCTCCGTGCACTACAGTCTTCAACCTGCAACTCGTCTGTGTTTCATCGTGACTGTTAGCTGATTCCTATCCGCTGCCTCCGTGCACTACAGTCTTCAACCTGCAACTCGTCTGTGTTTCATCGTGGCTGTTTGGCTGATTCCTATCCGCTGCCTCTGTGCGCTTCAGTCTTCAGCTCATCTCAACTCTCCCGTGTTTCCTCGAGACTGCTACTACTATTGCTATCCGCTACTCTCCGTGATCATCAGTTCCAGCTCTACTCTGCTCTCCCGAGTCCCATCGTTACTGCACCTGCTGGTTGCTATTGGCTACCTCCGTGTGTCCGCAGAGTCCTGCTGCTGCTATTCCTCAGCTCTACTCGTCCATCAACTGCTGATCCGCTCTCCATGCTTTCCTGTGTTCCCGCTGGTCTCTACCCGCCTGTCAGCATTGGATTCGTGTCTCACTACTTACTTCTCAGCTAGACCATCGCTATTCTTCAGGGTCCTCCAGGAGTCCAGTTCCACACTCTACTGATTCCTGTGTATTTGTTTCCCTGCTGGTCTACCTACCTGTGCGCTGCACCTACTTGACTACCGCTTCACCCATCCAGGGACTTCGCATCCTGCCGGCCTCCTGCCGTTCAGGTATCTCTGCACTCCTGTCTGACAGCCTGCTTCTGAACCACGGTATGCATACTTCTCATTGACTGTGCTGGTGTATTGCATATCTTGCTGGACTGTGTTGGTTCTCCTCTGGAGTTTGCTATCTGCTGAGTCTATTGCCATCATTGACTGTGTTATCTTGTGCCGGATTACCTCAAGAGACTTTCTATTATTACAGTGCTGTTCAGTCATTTATATATTGTGCATATTATTGTGGATCAAGTTTAAGGTGCCCGTGTATCTCCTGTGTTGCAGTCTCTCCCCGTGCTCCTCCTCACATATATATTCAGTGGTACAACTTGCTAGAGGCAGACCACTGATCCCTGTTCCCTGTGTCACTTGTTCCAGTATCCTTTCACATAGCAGTGGTACAACTTGCTGACGCAGACCACTGACTCCCCGGATACCTCCACTTGGATTCCATTCCTTCACTCAGACAGCGGTACAACTTGCTATCCGCAGACCGCTGACTCTCATCACCTCCTCGTTTCTGTTGGACATTCCTCCTCACTATAGCAGTGGTACAACTTGCTACCGCAGACCACTGACTACCTTCACGTGTCCTTTGTCCATACAGTTCCTCGTGTATTATTACCTCCATATTACCAGTGCTGCTAGTCATAGACTTTCCTGAGCATCTCATCATCTGCTATTTCCTGTTCCGTGATCACCCTGCTACCAGAGTACCATATTACCAGCTATATTGCTCTGGTAAGCCTATCAACTGGTGATCCCTGGGTAAAGACTCCTAGTGCCCGTGACATTATGATTCAATTCATGATTCATTATTCAATTCATGATTCGATTCCAGATTCAATTCATGATTCATGATTCGATTTATGATTCATGATTCATGATTCAATTCATGATTCAATTCATGATTCATGATTCAAATTATAATTCAAATCATGATTCATGATTCATGATTAATGATTCACTTCATGATTCAATTCATGATTCATGATTCGATTCATGATTCAATTCATGATTCATGATTCATTATTCGATTCATGATTCATGATTTATAATTCAATTCATGATTCATGATTCATGATTCAATTCATGATTCATGATTCGATTCATGATTCTTGATTGATGATTCATGATTCGATTCATGATTCATGATTTATGATTCAATTCATGATTCATGATTCGATTCATGATTCATTATTCAATTCATGATTCATGATTCATGATTTATGATTCAATTCATGATTCATGATTCATGATTCAATTAATGATTCAATTCATGATTCATTATTCATGATTCAATTTATGATTCATGATTCAATTCATGATTCAATTCATGATTCATGATTCAAGATTCAATTCTTGATTCATGATTCAATTCTCGATTCATGATTAATGATTTGATTCATGATTCATGATTCATGATTCAATTCATGATTCATGATTCGATTCATGATTCTTGATTCATGATTCATGATTCGATTCATGATTCATGATTTAATTCATGATTCATGATTCATGACTCAAGATTCAATTCATTAATCATGATTCATGATTCGATTCATGATTCAATTCATATTTCATAATTCATGATTCATGATTCAATTCATGATTCATGATTCATGATTCAATTCATGATTCACGATTCAATTCATGATTTATGATTCATGATTCATGATTCAATTCATGATTCAATTCATGATTCATGATTCATGATTCAATTCATCATTCCTGATAAATGATTCAATTCATGATTCATGATTCAATTCATGATTCATGATTCAATTCATGATCCGTTTCCTGATTCAATTCATGATTCATGATTCGAGATTCAATTCATGATTCAATTCATGATTCATAATTCAAGATTGGATTCATGATTCATAATTCAATTCATGATTCATGATTCATGATTCATGATTCATGATTCATGATTCGATTCATGATTCATTATTCATGATTCAATTCATGATTCATGATTCGATTCATGATTCATTATTTATGATTCAATTCATGATTCATGATTCAATTTATGATTCATGATTCATGACTCATGATTCAATTCATGATTCAATTCATGATTCATAATTCAAGATTCGATTCATGATTCATGATTCATGATTCGATTCATGATTAATTATTCATGATTTAATTCATGATTCATGATTCATGATTCGATTCATGATTCATGATTCAATATTTGATTCAATTCATGATTCAATTCAGGATTCATGATTCAATTCATGATTCATGATTTATGATACATGATTAATGTTTCAATTCATGATTCATTTCATGATTCATGATACAATTCATGATTCGATTCTTGATTCAATTCATGATTCATGATTCGATTTATTATTCATGATTCATGATTCAATTCATGATTCATGATTCATGATTCATGATTCATGATTCAATTCATGATTCATGATTCATGATTCAATTCATGATTCATGATTCGATTCATGATTCATGATTCATGATTTAATTCATGATTTATCATTCATGTCTCACTATTCAATTCATTATTCATGATTCATGATTCAATTCATGATTCATGATTCAATTCATGTTTCATAATTCATGATTGATGATTCAATTCATGATTCATGATTCATGATTGATGATTCAATTCATGATTCATGATTCAATTCATGATTCATGATTCAATTCATGATTCGATTCCTGATTCATGATTCATGATTGATGATTCGATTTATGATTCTTGATTCATGATTCGATTTATGATTCTTGATTCATGATTCATGATTCAATTCATGATTCATGATTCAATTCATGATTCATGATTCATGATTCATGATTCAAGATTCAATTCATGATTCAAGATTCAATTAATAATTCAATTAATGAATCAATTCATTATTCATGATTCAATTCATGATTCAATTCATGATTCATGATTCGATTTATGATTCATGATTCATGATTCATGATTCATGATTCAATTCATGATTCAATTCATGATTCATGATTCGATTTATGATTCATGATTCAATTCATGATTCATGAGTCAATTCATGATTCAATTCATGATTCATGATTCATGATTCATGATTCAGTTCATGATTCATGATTCATGATTCAATTCATGATTCAATTTATGATTGATGATTGATGATTCAATTTATGATTCATGATTCATGATCCAATTCATGATTCAATTCATGATTCATGATTCATGATTCGATTCATGATTCATTATTCATGATTCATGATACAATTCATGATTCAATTCCTGATTCAATTCATGATTCATGATTCGACTTATTATTCATGATTCATAATTTAATTCATGATTCATGATCCATGATTCATGATTCATGATTCGATTCATGATTCATGATTCATGATTCAATTCATGATTCATGATTCATGATTCATGATTCAATTCATGATTCATGATTCATGATTCAATTCATGATTCATGATTTAATTCATGATTCATGTCTCATTATTCAATTCATGAATCATGATTCATGATTCCATTCATGATTCATGATTCAAGATTGATGATTCAATTCATGATTCATGATTCAATTCATGACTCATGATTCAATTCATGATTCAATTCCTGATTCATTTCATGATTCATGATTCGATTTATGATTCTTGATTCATGATTCGATTTATGATTCTTGATTCATGATTCAATTCATGATTCATGATTAAATTCATGATAAATGATTCATGATTCATGATTCATGATTCAAGATTCAATTCATGATTCAAGATTCAATTCATAATTCAATTCATGATTCATGATTCGATTTATGATTCATGATTCATGATTCATGATTTAATTCATGATTCATGATTCATGATTCAATTCATGATTCAATTCATGATTCATGATTCATGATTCATGATTCATGATTCATGATTCAAGATTCAATTCATTATTCATGATTCAATTCATGATTCAATTCATGATTCATGATTCGATTTATGATTCATGATTCAATTCATGATTCAATTCATGATTCATGATTTGATTCATGATTCATGATTCAATTCATGATTCATGATTCAATTCATGATTCAATTCATGATTCATGATTCATGATTCATGATTCAGTTCATGATTCATGATTCATGATTCAATTCATGATTTAATTTATGATTCATGATTGATGATTCAATTTTTGATTCATGATTCATGATCCCATTCATGATTCAATTCATGATTCATGATTCATGATTCGATGCATGATTCATTATTCATGATTCAATTCATGATTCATGATTTATGATTCATGATTCAATTCATGATTCATGATTCATGATTCATGATTCATGATTCAATTCATGATTCATAATTCACGATTCATGATTTAATTCATGATTCATGATTCATGATTCAATTCATGATTCATGATTCGATTCATGATTCATGATTTAATTCATGATTTATGATTTATGTCTCATTATTCAATTCATTAATCATGATTCATGATTCAATTCATGTTTCATAATTCATGATTCATGATTTAATTCATGATTCATGATACATGATTGATAATTCAATTCATGATTCATGATTCAATTCATGATTCATGATTCAATTCATGATTCGATTCCTGATTCATTTCATGATTCATGATTCGATTTATGATTCTTGATTCATGATTCGATTTATGATTCTTGATTCATGATTCATGATTCAATTCATGATTCAAGATTCAATTCATGATTCAATTCATGAATCAATTCATTATTCATGATTCAATTCATGATTCAATTCATGATTCATGATTCGATTTATTATTCATGATTCATGATTCTTGATTTAATTCATGATTCATGATTCAATTTATGATTCATGATTGATGATTCAATTTATGATTCATGATTCATGATCCAATTCATGATTCAATTCATGATTCATGATTCATGATTCGATGCATGATTCATTATTCATAATTCAATTCATGATTCATGATTTATGATTCATGATTCAATTCATGATTCATGATTCATGATTCATGATTCAATTCATGATTCATGATACATGATTCATGATTCGATTCATGATTCATTATTCATGATTCAATTCATGATTCACGATTCATGATTCAATTCATGATTCATGATTCATGATTCAATTCATGATTCATGATTCGATTCATGATTCATGATTCATGATTTAATTCATGATTTATGATTCATGTCTCATTATTCAATTCATTAATCATGATTCATGATTCATGATTCAATTCATGATTCATAATTCATGATTCATGATTCAATTCATGATTCATGATACATGATTGATAATTCAATTCATGATTCATGATTCAATTCATGATTCATAATTCAATTCATGATTCGATTCCTGATTCATTTCATGATTTATGATTCGATTTATGATTCTTGATTCATGATTCAATTTATGATTCTTGATTCATGATTCATGATTCAATTCATGATTCATGATTCAATTCATGATTTATGATTCATGATTCAATTCATGATTTATGATTCATGATTCATGATTCATGATTCAGTTCATGATTCATGATACATGATTGATGATTCAAATCATGATTCATGATTCAATTCATGATTCATGTTTTAATTCATGATTCGATTCCTGATTCATTTCATGATTCATGATTCGATTTATGATTCATGATTCAATTCATGATTCATGATTCAATTCATGATTCATGATTCATGATACATGATTCAATTCATGATTCAATTCATGATTCATGATTTGATTCATGATTCATGATTCAATTCATGATTCATGATTCATGATTCAATTCATGATTCATGATTCAATTCATGATTCAATTCATGATTCATGATTCATGATTCATGATTCAGTTCATGATTCATGATTCATGATTCAATTCATGATTCAATTTATGATTCATGATTGATGATTCAATTTTTGATCCATGATTCATGATCCCATTCATGATTCAAACCATGATTCATGATTCATGATTCGATGCATGATTCATTATTCATGATTCAATTCATGATTCATGATTTATGATTCATGATTCAATTCATGATTCATGATTCATGATTCATGATTCATGATTCAATTCATGATTCAATTCATGATTCATGATTCATGATTCATGATTCATGATTCATGATTCATGATTCGATTCATGATTCATTATTCATGATTCAATTCATGATTCATGATTCACGATTCATGATTCAATTCATGATTCTTGATTCATGATTCAATTCATGATTCATGATTCGATTCATGATTCATGATTTAATTCATGATTTATGATTCATGTCTCATTATTCAATTCATTAATCATGATTCATGATTCAATTCATGTTTCATAATTCATGATTCATGATTCAATTCATGATTCATGATAAATGATTGATAATTCAATTCATGATTCATGATTCAATTCATGATTCATGATTCAATTCATGATTCATGATTCAATTCATGATTCGATTCCTGATTCATTTCATGATTCATGATTCGATTTATGATTCTTGATTCATGATTCGATTTATGATTCTTGATTCATGATTCATGATTCAATTCATGATTCATGATTCAATTCATGATTTATGATTCATGATTCATGATTCATGATTCAGTTCATGATTCATGATACATGATTGATGATTCAAATCATGATTCATGATTCAATTCATGATTCATGTTTTAATTCATGATTCGATTCCTGATTCATTTCATGATTCATGATTCGATTTATGATTCTTGATTCATGATTCGATTTATGATTCTTGATTCATAATTCATGATTCAATTCATGATTCATGATTCAATTCATGATTTATGATTCATGATTCATGATTCATGATTCAATTCATGATTCAAGATTCAATTCATGATTCAATTCATGAATCAATTCATTATTCATGATTCAATTCATGATTCAATTCATGATTCATGATTCGATTTATGATTCATGATTCATGATTCGTGATTTAATTATGATTCATGATTCATGATTCATGATTCATGATTCAATTCATGATTCATGATTCAATTCATGATTTATGATTCATGATTCATGATTCATGATTCAATTCATGATTCAAGATTCAATTCATGATTCAATTCATGAATCAATTCATTATTCATGATTCAATTCAGGATTCAATTCATGATTCATGATTCGATTCATGATTCAATTCATGATTCATGATTCAGTTCATGATTCATGATTATTGATTCAATTTATGATTCATAATTCATGATTCATTATTCAATTTATGATTCATAATTCATGATTCATGATTCGATTCATGATTCATTATTCATGATTCAATTCATGATTCATGATTTATGATTCATGATTCAATTCATGATTCATGATTCATGATTCTTGATTCATGATTCAATTCATGATTCATAATTCATGATTCATGATTCAATTCATGATTCATGATTCATGATTCATGATTGATGATTCGATTCATGATTCATTATTCATGATTCAATTCATGATTCATGATTTATGATTCATGATTAAATTCATGATTCATGATTCGATTTATAAATCTTGAATCATGATTTATGATTCGATTCATGATTCAAGATTCATGATTCAATTCATGATTCATGATTCATGATTCATGATTCAATTAATGATTCATGATTTGATTTATGATTCATGATTCGATTCATGATTCATGATTCATGATTTAATTCATGATTCATGATTCATGATTCATGATTCTATTCATGATTCATGATTCATGATTCAATTCATGATTCATGATTCGATTCATGATTCATGATTCGATTCATGATTCATGATTCATGATTCAATTCATGATTCATGATTCGATTCATGATTCATGATTCATGATTCAATTCATGATTCATGATTCGATTCATGATTCATGATTCGATTCATGATTCATGATTCAATTCATGATTCATGATTCACGATTCAATTCATGATTCGATTCATGATTCATGATTCGATTCATGATTCATGATTCATGATTCAATTCATGATTCATGATTTATGATTCATGATTCAATTCATGATTCATGATTTAATTCATGATTCAATTCATGATTCATGATTCATGATTCAATTTATGATTTATGATTCATGATTTAATTCATAATTCAATTCATGATTCATGATTCATGATTCATTATTCAATTCATGATTAATGATTCATGATTCAATTCATGATTCATAATTCATGATTCAATTCTTGATTCATGATTGATGATTTAATTCATGATTCATGATTCAATTTATGATTCGTTTCCTGATTCAATTCATGATTCATGATTCGATTTATGATTAATGATTCATGATTCAATTCATGATTCAATTCATGATTCATGATTCATGATTCAATTCATGATTCAATTCATGATTCATGATTGATGATTCAATTTATGATTCATGATTCATGATCCAATTCATGATTCAATTCATGATTCATGATTCATGATTCATGATTCGATTCATGATTCATTATTCATGATTCAATTCATGATTCATGATTTATGATTCATGATTCAATTCATGATTCATGATTCATGATTCATGATTCATGATTCAATTCATGATTCATAATTCATGATTCATGATTCAATTCATGATTCATGATTCATGATTCATGATTCATGATTCGATTCATGATTCATTATTCATGATTCAATTCATGATTCATGATTCATGATTCATGATTCAATTCATGATTCATGATTCATGATTCAATTCATGATTTATGATTCGATTCATGATTCATGATTCATGATTTAATTCATGATTTATAATTCATGTCTCATTATTCAATTCATTAATCATGATTCATGATTTAATTCATGATTCATGATTCAATTCATGTTTCATAATTCATGATTCATGATTCAATTCATGATTCATGATTCAATTAATGATTCGATTCCTGATTCATTTCATGATTCATGATTCGATTTATGATTCTTGATTCATGATTCGATTTATGATTCTTGATTCATGATTCATGATTCAATTCATGATTCATGATTCAATTCATGATTTATGATTCATGATTCATGATTCATGATTCAATTCATGATTCAAGACTCAATTCATGATTCAATTCATGAATCAATTCATTATTCATGATTAAATTCATGATTCAATTCATGATTCATGATTCGATTTATGATTCATGATTTAATACATGATTCATGATTCATGATTCATGATTCATGATTCAATTCATGATTCAATTCATGATTCATGATTCGATTCATGATTCATGATTCAATTCATGATTCATGATTCAATTCATGATTCAATTCATGATTCATGATTCATGATTCAATTCATGATTCAATTCATGATTCATGATTCAATTCATGATTCATGATTCAATTCATGATTCAATTCATGATTCATGATTATTGATTCAATTTATGATTCATAATTCATGATTCATGATTCAATTCATGATTCAAGATTCATGATTCATGATTCATGATTCGATTCATGATTCATTATTCATGATTCAATTCATGATTCATGATTTATGATTCATGATTCAATTCATGATTCATGATTCATGATTCATGATTCAATTCATGATTCATAATTCATGATCCATGATTCAATTCATGATTCATGATTCATGATTCATAATTCATGATTCGATTCATGATTCATTATTCATGATTCAATTCATGATTTATGATTCATGATTCAATTCATGATTCATGATTCAATTTATAAATCTTGAATCATGATTTATGATTCGATTCATGATTCATGATTCAATTCATGATTCATGATTCATGATTCAATTAATGATTCATGATTCGATTTATGATTCATGATTCATGATTCAATTCATGATTCATGATTCGATTCATGATTCATGATTCATGATTTAATTCATGATTCATGATTCATGATTCTATTCATGATTCATGATTCATGATTCATGATTTAATTAATGATTCATGATTCTATTCATGATTCATGATTCGATTCATGATTCATGATTCAATTCATGATTCACGATTCAATTCATGATTCGATTCATGATTCATGATTCATGATTCAATTCATGATTCATGATTTATGATTCATGATTCAATTCATGATTCATGATTTAATTCATGATTCAATTCATGATTCATGATTCATGATTCAATTTATGATTTATGATTCATGATTTAATTCATAATTCAATTCATGATTCATGATTCATTATTCAATTTATGATTCATGATTCATGATTCAATTCATGATTCAATTCATGATTCATGATTCAATTCATGATTCATGATTCAATTTATGATTCATGATTCATGCTTCTTGATTCATGATTCGATTCAAGATTATTGATTCATGATTCGATTAATGATTCATGATTCAATTCATGATTCATGATTCATGATTTATGATTCAATTCATGATTCATGATTCATGATTCATGATTCAATTCATGATTCATGATTCAATTCATGATTCAATATATGATTCATGATTCAAGATTCAATTCATGATTCATGATTCAATTCATGATTCATGATTCATGATTCAATTCACGATTCATGAGTCATGATTCATGATTCAATTCATGATTCATGATTCATGATTCAATTCATGATTCAATTCATGATTCATGATTCATGATTTATAATTCGATTCATGATTCATGATTCATAAATCAATTCATGATTCATGATTCAATTCATGATTCATGATTTAATACATGATTCATGGTTCAATTCATGATTCATGATTCATGATTCAATTCATGATTCATGATTCAATTCATGATTCATGATTCAATTCATGATTCTATTCCAGATTAAATTCATGATTCATGATTCGATTTATGATTCATGATTCATGATTCATGATTTAATTCATGATTCATGATTCATGATTCATGATTCAATTCATGAATTATGATTCGATTCATGATTCATGATTCAATTCATGATTCATGATTCAATTCATGATTCAATTCATGATTCAATTCATGATTGATGATTCATGATTCTATTCATGATTCAATTCATGATTCATGATTGATGATTCAATTTATGATTCATGATTCATGATTCAATTCATGATTCATGATTCATAATTCAATTCATGATTCAATTCATGATTCATAATTCATGATTCATGATTCATGATTCATGATTCATGATTCAATTCATGATTCATAATTCATGATTCATGATTCAATTCATGATTCATGATTTAAGATACATGATTCAATTCATGATTCATGATTTATGATACATGATTAATGTTTCAATTCATGATTCATTTCATGATTCATGATACAATTTATGATTTGATTCCTGATTCAATTCATGATTCATGATTCAATTTATGATTCATGATTCATGCCTCTTGATTCATGATTCGATTCAAGATTAATGATTCATGATTCGATTAATGATTCATGATTCAATTCATGATTCATGATTCATGATTTATGATCCAATTCATGATTCATGATTCATAATTCAATTCATGATTCATGATTCAATTCATGATTCAATTCATGATTCATGATTCAATTCATGATTCATGATTCATGATTCAATTCATGATTCATGATTCATGATTCAATTCACGATTCATGATTCATGATTCATGATTCAATTCATGATTCATGATTCATGATTCAATTCATGATTCATGATTCATGATTTATGATTCATAAATCATTTCAATATTCATGATTCAATTCATGATTCGATGCATGATTCATGATTCAATTCATGATTCAATTCATGATTCATGATTCATGACTCGATTCATGATTCATGATTCATGATTCAATTCATGATTCATAATTCATGATTCATGATTCATGATTTAAATCATGATTAATGATTCATGATTCAATTCATGATTCATAATTCATGATTCATGATTCATGATTTAAATCATGATTAATGATTCATGATTCAATTCATGATTCATGATTTAATACATGATTCATGATTCAATTCATGATTCATGATTCATGATTCAATTCATGATTCATGATTCAATTCATGATTCATGATTCAATTCATGATTCGATTCCAGATTAAATTCATGATTCATGATTCGATTTATGATTCATGATTCATGATTCGATTTATGATTCATGATTCATGATTCATAATTCATGATTCATGATTCATGATTCATGATTCAATTCATGATTCAATTCATGAATTATGATTCGATTCATGATTCATGATTCAATTCATGATTCATGATTCAATTCATGATTTAATTCATGATTCATGATTCATGATTCATGATTCAATTCATGATTGATGATTCATGATTCTATTCATGATTCAATTCATGATTCATGATTGATGATTCAATTTATGATTCATGATTCATGATTCAATTCATGATTCATGATTCATGATTCAATTCATGATTCAATTCATGATTCATGATTCATGATTCATGATTCATGATTCATAATTCATGATTCATGATTCAATTCATGATTCATAATTCATGATTCATGATTCAATTCATGATTTATGATTTATAATACATGATTAATGTTTCAATTCATGATTCATTTCATGATTCATGATACAATTTATGATTTGATTCCTGATTCAATTCATGATTCATGATTCAATTTATTATTCATGATTCATGATTTAATTCATGATTCATGATTCATGATTCATGATTCATGATTCAATTCATGATTCATGATTCATGATTCATGATTCATGATTCAATTCATGATTCATGATTCAAGATTTGATTCATGATTCATGATTCAATTTATGATTCATGATTCATGAATCATGATTCGATTCATGATTCATGATTCATGATTCAATTTATGATTCATGATTCATGAATCATGATTCGATTCATGATTCATGATTCATGATACAATTCATGATTCATGATTCAATTCATGATTCATGATTCATGATTGATGATTCAATTCATGATTCATGATTCAATTCATGATTCATGATTCAATTCATGATTCGATTCCTGATTCATTTCATGATTCATGATTCGATTTATGATTTTTGATTCATGATTCGATTTATGATTCTTGATTCATGATTCATGATTCAATTCATGATTCAAGATTCAATTCATGATTCAATTCATGAATCAATTCATTATACATGATTCAATTCATGATTCAATTCATGATTCATGATTCAATTCATGATTCAATTCATGATTCATGATTCATGACTCGATTCATGATTCATGATTCATGATTCAATTCATGATTCATGATTCATGGTTCATGATTCATGATTCATGGTTCATGATTCACGAATCGATTCATGATTCATTATTCATGATTCAATTCATGATTCATGATTTATGATTCATGATTCAATTCATGATTCATGATTCATGATTTAATTCATGATTCATGATTCAATTTATGATTCATGATTCATGATTCAATTCATGATTCATGATTCAATTCATGATTCATGATTCATGATACATGATTCAATTCATGATTCAATTCATGATTCATGATTTGATTCATGATTCATGATTCAATTCATGATTCAATTCATGATTCATGATTCATGATTCATGATTCAGTTCATGATTCATGATTCATGATTCAATTCATGATTCAATTTATGATTCATGATTGATGATTCAATTTTTGATTCATGATTCATGATCCCATTCATGATTCAATTCATGATTCATGATTCATGATTCGATGCATGATTCATTATTCATGATTCAATTCATGATTCATGATTTATGATTCATGATTCAATTCATGATTCATGATTCATGATTCATGATTCATGATTCAATTCATGATTCAATTCATGATTCATGATTCATGATTCATGATTCATGATTCATGATTCGATTCATGATTCATTATTCATGATTCAATTCATGATTCATGATTCACGATTCATGATTCAATTCATGATTCTTGAT
The DNA here is from genome assembly GCA_036250195.1 of Mixophyes australis. Taxonomy (NCBI): domain Eukaryota; kingdom Metazoa; phylum Chordata; class Amphibia; order Anura; family Limnodynastidae; genus Mixophyes; species Mixophyes australis. The sequence continues at coordinate 111,944 of JAVHZZ010000206.1, read as the reverse complement.
TCATGATTCAATTCATGATTCATGATTCGATTCATGATTCATGATTTAATTCATGATTTATGATTCATGTCTCATTATTCAATTCATTAATCATGATTCATGATTTAATTCATGTTTCATAATTCATGATTCATGATTCAATTCATGATTCATGATACATGATTGATAATTCAATTCATGATTCATGATTCAATTCATGATTCATGATTCAATTCATGATTCGATTCCTGATTCATTTCATGATTCATGATTCGATTTATGATTTTTGATTCATGATTCGATTTATGATTCTTGATTCATGATTCATGATTCAATTCATGATTCAAGATTCAATTCATGATTCAATTCATGAATCAATTCATTATTCATGATTCAATTCATGATTCAATTCATGATTCATGATTCGATTTATGATTCATGATTCATGATTCTTGATTTAATTCATGATTCATGATTCAATTTATGATTCATGATTGATGATTCAATTTATGATTCATGATTCATGATCCAATTCATGATTCAATTCATGATTCATGATTCATGATTCGATGCATGATTCATTATTCATGATTCAATTCATGATTCATGATTTATGATTCATGATTCAATTCATGATTCATGATTCATGATTCATGATTCAATTCATGATTCATAATCATGATTCATGAATCAATTCATGATTCATGATTCATGATTCATGATTCATGATTCGATTCATGATTCATTATTCATGATTCAATTCATGATTAATGATTCACGATTCATGATTCAATTCATGATTCATGATTCATGATTCAATTCATGATTCATGATTCGATTCATGATTCATGATTCTTGATTTAATTCATGATTTATGATTCATGTCTCATTATTCAATTCATTAATCATGATTCATGATTCAATTCATGTTTCATAATTCATGATTCATGATTCAATTCATGATTCATGATACATGATTGATAATTCAATTCATGATTCATGATTCAATTCATGATTCATAATTCAATTCATGATTCGATTCCTGATTCATTTCATGATTCATGATTCGATTTATGATTCTTGATTCATGATTCGATTTATGATTCTTGATTCATGATTCATGATTCAATTCATGATTCATGATTCAATTCATGATTTATGATTCATGATTCATGATTCATGATTCAGTTCATGATTCATGATACATGATTGATGATTCAAATCATGATTCATGATTCAATTCATGATTCATGTTTTAATTCATGATTCGATTCCTGATTCATTTCATGATTCATGATTCGATTTATGATTCTTGATTCATGATTCGATTTATGATTCTTGATTCATAATTCATGATTCAATTCATGATTCATGATTCAATTCATGATTTATGATTCATGATTCATGATTCATGATTCAATTCATGATTCAAGATTCAATTCATGATTCAATTCATGAATCAATTCATTATTCATGATTCAATTCATGATTCAATTCATGATTCATGATTCGATTTATGATTCATGATTCATGATTCTTGATTTAATTATGATTCATGATTCATGATTCATGATTCAATTCATGATTCATGATTCAATTCATGATTTATGATTCATGATTCATGATTCATGATTCAATTCATGATTCAAGATTCAATTCATGATTCAAATCATGAATCAATTCATTATTCATGATTCAATTCAGGATTCAATTCATGATTCATGATTCGATTCATGATTCAATTCATGATTCATGATTCAGTTCATGATTCATGATTATTGATTCAATTTATGATTCATAATTCATGATTCATGATTCAATTTATGATTCATGATTCATGATTCATGATTCGATTCATGATTCATTATTCATGATTCAATTCATGATTCATGATTTATGATTCATGATTCAATTCATGATTCATGATTCATGATTCATGATTCATGATTCAATTCATGATTCATAATTCATGATTCATGATTCAATTCATGATTCATGATTCATGATTCATGATTCGATTCATGATTCATTATTGATGATTCAATTCATGATTCATGATTTATGATTCATGATTAAATTCATGATTCATGATTCGATTTATAAATCTTGAATCATGATTTATGATTCGATTCATGATTCAAGATTCATGATTCAATTCATGATTCATGATTCATGATTCATGATTCAATTAATGATTCATGATTTGATTTATGATTCATGATTCATGATTCAATTCATGATTCATGATTCGATTCATGATTCATGATTCATGATTTAATTCATGATTCATGATTCATGATTCATGATTCTATTCATGATTCATGATTCATGATTCAATTCATGATTCATGATTCGATTCATGATTCATGATTCAATTCATGATTCATGATTCATGATTCAATTCATGATTCATGATTCGATTCATGATTCATGATTCATGATTCAATTCATGATTCATGATTCGATTCATGATTCATGATTCGATTCATGATTCATGATTCAATTCATGATTCATGATTCACGATTCAATTCATGATTCGATTCATGATTCATGATTCATGATTCGATTCATGATTCATGATTCATGATTCAATTCATGATTCATGATTTATGATTCATGATTCAATTCATGATTCATGATTTAATTCATGATTCAATTCATGATTCATGATTCATGATTTAATTTATGATTTATGATTCATGATTTAATTCATAATTCAATTCATGATTCATGATTCATGATTCATTATTCAATTCATGATTAGTGATTCATGATTCAATTCATGATTCATAATTCATGATTCAATTCTTGATTCATGATTGATGATTTAATTCATGATTCATGATTCAATTTATGATTCGTTTCCTGATTCAATTCATGATTCATGATTCGATTTATGATTCATGATCCATGATTCAATTCATGATTCAATTCATGATTCATGATTCATGATTCATGATTCAATTCATGATTCATGATTCATGATTCAATTCATGATTCAATTCATGATTCATAATTCAAATTATAATTCAAATCATGATTCATGATTCATGATTAATGATTCAATTCATGAATCAATTCATGATTCATTATTCAATTCATGATTCATGATTCAATTTATGATTCATGATTCATGATTCTTGATTCATGATTCGATTCAAGATTAATGATTCATGATTCGATTAATGATTCATGATTCAATTCATGATTCATGATTCATGATTTATGATTGAATTCATGATTCATGATTCATGATTCAATTTATGATTCATGATTCAATTTATGATTCAATTCATGATTCATGATTCATGATTCAATTCATGATTCAATTCATGATTCATGATTGATGATTCAATTTATGATTCATGATTCATGATCCAATTCATGATTCAATTCATGATTCATGATTCATGATTCATGATTCGATTCATGATTCATTATTCATGATTCAATTCATGATTCATGATTTATGATTCATGATTCAATTCATGATTCATGATTCATGATTCATGATTCATGATTCAATTCATGATTCATAATTCATGATTCATGATTCAATTCATGATTCATGATTCATGATTCATGATTCATGATTCGATTCATGATTCATTATTCATGATTCAATTCATGATTCATGATTCATGATTCATGATTCAATTCATGATTCATGATTCATGATTCAATTCATGATTTATGATTCGATTTATGATTCATGATTCATGATTTAATTCATGATTTATGATTCATGTCTCATTATTCAATTCATTAATCATGATTCATGATTCAATTCATGATTCATGATTCAATTCATGTTTCATAATTCATGATTCATGATTCAATTCATGATTCATGATACATGATTGATGATTCAATTCATGATTCATGATTCAATTCATGATTCATGATTCAATTCATGATTCGATTCCTGATTCATTTCATGATTCATGATTCAATTCATGATTCATGATTCAATTCATGATTCATGATTCAATTCATGATTCGATTTATGATTCTTGATTCATGATTCATGATTCAATTCATGATTCATGATTCAATTCATGATTTATGATTCATGATTCATGATTCATGATTCAATTCATGATTCAAAATTCAATTCATGATTCAATTCATGAATCAATTCATTATTCATGATTAAATTCATGATTCAATTCATGATTCATGATTCGATTTATGATTCATGATTTAATTCATGATTCATGATTCATGATTCATGATTCATGATTCAATTCATGATTCAATTCATGATTCATGATTCGATTCATGATTCATGATTCAATTCATGATTCATGATTCAATTCATGATTCAATTCATGATTCATGATTCATGATTCAATTCATGATTCAATTCATGATTCAATTCATGATTCATGATTCAATTCATGATTCAATTCATGATTCATGATTATTGATTCAATTTATGATTCATAATTCATGATTCATGATTCATGATTCATGATTCGATTCATGATTCATTATTCATGATTCAATTCATGATTCATGATTTATGATTCATGATTCAATTCATGATTCATGATTCATGATTCATGATTCATGATTCAATTCATGATTCATAATTCATGATTCATGATTCAATTCATGATTCATGATTCAAGATTCATAATTCATGATTCGATTCATGATTCATTATTCATGATTCAATTCATGATTCATGATTTATGATTCATGATTCAATTCATGATTCATGATTCAATTTATAAATCTTGAATCATGATTTATGATTCGATTCATGATTCATGATTCAATTCATGATTCATGATTCATGATTCAATTAATGATTTATGATTCGATTTATGATTCATGATTCATGATTCAATTCATGATTCATGATTCGATTCATGATTCATGATTCATGATTTAATTCATGATTCATGATTCATGATTCTATTCATGATTCATGATTCATGATTCATGATTTAATTCATGATTCATGATTCTATTCATGATTCATGATTCGATTCATGATTCATGATTCAATTCATGATTCATGATTCACGATTCAATTCATGATTCGATTCATGATTCATGATTCAATTCATGATTCATGATTTATGATTCATGATTCAATTCATGATTCATGATTTAATTCATGATTCATGATTCATGATTCAATTTATGATTTATGATTCATGATTTAATTCATAATTCAATTCATGATTCATGATTCATTATTCAATTCATGATTCATGATTCATGATTCAATTCATGATTCAATTCATGATTCATGATTCAATTCATGATTCATGATTCAATTTATGATTCATGATTCATGCTTCTTGATTCATGATTCGATTCAAGATTATTGATTCATGATTCGATTAATGATTCATGATTCAATTCATGATTCATGATTCATGATTTATGATTCAATTCATGATTCATGATTCATGATTCATGATTCATGATTCAATTCATGATTCATGATTCAATTCATGATTCAATATATGATTCATGATTCAAGATTCAATTCATGATTCATGATTCAATTCATGATTCATGATTCATGATTCAATTCACGATTCATGAGTCATGATTCAATTCATGATTCATGATTCATGATTTATAATTCGATTCATGATTCATGATTCATAAATCAATTCATGATTCATGATTCAATTCATGATTCATGATTTAATACATGATTCATGGTTCAATTCATGATTCATGATTCATGATTCAATTCATGATTCATGATTCAATTCATGATTCATGATTCAATTCATGATTCGATTCCAGATTAAATTCATGATTCATGATTCGATTTATGATTCATGATTCATGATTCATGATTTAATTCATGATTCATGATTCATGATTCATGATTCAATTCATGATTCAATTCATGAATTATTATTCGATTCATGATTCATGATTCAATTCATGATTCATGATTCAATTCATGATTCAATTCATGATTGATGATTCATGATTCTATTCATGATTCAATTCATGATTCATGATTGATGATTCAATTTATGATTCATGATTCATGATTCAATTCATGATTCATGATTCAATTCATGATTTAATTCATGATTCATAATTCATGATTCATGATTCATGATTCATGATTCATGATTCAATTCATGATTCATAATTCATGATTCATGATTCAATTCATGATTCATGATTTATGATACATGATTAATGTTTCAATTCATGATTTATTTCATGATTCATGATACAATTTATGATTTGATTCCTGATTCAATTCATGATTCATGATTCAATTTATGATTCATGATTCATGCCTCTTGATTCATGATTCGATTCAAGATTCATGATTTATGATTCAATTCATGATTCATGATTTATGATTCAATTCATGATTCATGATTCAATTCATGATTCAATTCATGATTCATGATTCAATTCATGATTCATGATTCATGATTCAATTCATGATTCATGATTCATGATTCAATTCACGATTCATGATTCATGATTCATGATTCAATTCATGATTCATGATTCAATTCATGATTCATGATTCATGATTTATGATTCATAAATCAATTCATTATTCATGATTCAATTCATGATTCGATGCATGATTCATGATTCAATTCATGATTCAATTCATGATTCATGATTCATGACTCGATTCATGATTCATGATTCATGATTCAATTCATGATTCATAATTCATGATTCATGATTCATGATTTAAATCATGATTAATGATTCATGATTCAATTCATAATTCATGATTTAATACATGATTCATGATTGAATTCATGATTCATGATTCATGATTCAATTCATGATTCATGATTCAATTCATGATTCATGATTCAATTCATGATTCGATTCCAGATTAAATTCATGATTCATGATTCGATTTATGATTCATGATTCATGATTCAATTTATGATTCATGATTCATGATTCATAATTCATGATTCATGATTCATGATTCATGATTCAATTCATGATTCAATTCATGAATTATGATTCGATTCATGATTCATGATTCAATTCATGATTCATGATTCAATTCATGATTCAATTCATGATTCATGATTCATGATTGATGATTCAATTCATGATTGATGATTCATGATTCTATTCATGATTCAATTCATGATTCATGATTGATGATTCAATTTATGATTCATGATTCATGATTCAATTCATGATTCATGATTCATGATTCAATTCATGATTCAATTCATGATTCATGATTCATGATTCATGATTCATGATTCATAATTCATGATTCATGATTCAATTCATGATTCATAATTCATGATTCATGATTCAATTCATGATTTATGATTTATGATACATGATTAATGTTTCAATTCATGATTCATTTCATGATTCATGATACAATTTATGATTTGATTCCTGATTCAATTCATGATTCATGATTCAATTTATTAATTATGATTCATGATTTAATTCATGATTCATGATTCATGATTCATGATTCAATTCATGATTCATGATTCATGATTCATGATTCATGATTCATGATTCATGATTCAATTCATGATTCATGATTCATGATTCATGATTCAATTCATGATTCATGATTCAAGATTTGATTCATGATTCATGATTCAATTTATGATTCATGATTCATGAATCATGATTCGATTCATGATTCATGATTCATGATTCAATTTATGATTCATGATTCATGAATCATGATTCGATTCATGATTCATGATTCATGATACAATTCATGATTCATGATTCATGATTGATGATTCAATTCATGATTCATGATTCAATTCATGATTCATGATTCAATACATGATTCGATTCCTGATTCATTTCATGATTCATGATTCGATTTATGATTTTTGATTCATGATTCGATTTATGATTCTTGATTCATGATTCATGATTCAATTCATGATTCAAGATTCAATTCATGATTCAATTCATGAATCAATTCATTATTCATGATTCAATTCATGATTCAATTCATGATTCATGATTCAATTCATGATTCAATTCATGATTCATGATTCATGACTCGATTCATGATTCATGATTCATGATTCAATTCATGATTCATGATTCGATTTATGATTCTTGATTCATGATTCATGATTCAATTCATGATTCAAGATTCAATTCATGATTCAATTCATGAATCAATTCATTATTCATGATTCAATTCATGATTCATGATTCAATTCATGATTCATGATTTATGATTCATGATTCAATTCATGATTCATGATTCATGATTTAATTCATGATTCATGATTCAATTTATGATTCATGATTCATGATTCAATTCATGATTCATGATTCATGATTCAATTAATGATTCATGATTCGATTTATGATTCATGATTCATGATTCAATTCATGATTCATGATTCATGATTCAATTCATGATTCATGATTCATGATTCTATTCATAATTCATGATTCATGATTCAATTCATGATTCATGATTCGATTCATGATTCATGATTCAATTCATGATTCATGATTCATGATTCAATTCATAATTCATGATTTGATTCATGATTCATGATTCATGATTCAATTCATGATTCATGATTCATGATTCATGATTTTATTCATGATTCATGATTCATGATTCAATTCATGATTCATGATTCGATTCATGATTCATGATTCAATTCATGATTCATGATTCATGATTCATGATTCATGATTCAATTCATGCTTAATGACTCATGATTTAATTCATGATTCAATTCATGATTCATGATTCATGATTCAATTCATGCTTAATGATTCATGATTCAATTCATGATTAATAATTCATGATTCATGATTCAATTCATGATTCAATTCATGATTCATGATTCATGATTCATGATTCAATTTATGATTCATTTCATGATTCAATTCAAGATTCATAATTCGATTTATGATTCATGATTCATGATTTAATTCATGATTCATGATTCATGATTCATGATTCAATTCATGATTCATGATTCAATTCATGATTCAATTCATGATTCATGATTCAAATTATAATTCAATTCATGATTCATGATTCATTATTAATGATTTAATTCATGAATCAATTCATGATTCATGATTCAATTCATGATTCATGATTCAATTCATGATTCGATTCCAGATTAAATTCATGATTCATGATTCGATTTATGATTCATGATTCATGATTCGATTTATGATTCATGATTCATGATTCATAATTCATGATTCATGATTCATGATTCATGATTCAATTCATGAATCAATTCATGAATTATGATTCGATTCATGATTCATGATTCAATTCATGATTCATGATTCAATTCATGATTCAATTCATGATTCATGATTCATGATTCATGATTCGATTCATGATTCATGATTCATGATTTAATTCATGATTCATGATTCATGATTCTATTCATGATTCATGATTCATGATTTAATTCATGATTCATGATTCTATTCATGATTCATGATTCGATTCATGATTCATGATTCAATTCATGATTCATGATTCACGATTCAATTCATGATTCGATTCATGATTCATGATTCATGATTCAATTCATGATTCATGATTTATGATTCATGATTCAATTCATGATTCATGATTTAATTCATGATTCAATTCATGATTCATGATTCATGATTCAATTTATGATTTATGATTCATGATTTAATTCATAATTCAATTCATGATTCATTATTCAATTCATAATTCATGATTCAATTCATGATTCAATTCATGATTCATGATTCAATTCATGATTCATGATTCAATTTATGATTCATGATTCATGCTTCTTGATTCATGATTCGATTCAAGATTATTGATTCATGATTCGATTAATGATTCATGATTCAATTCATGATTCATGATTCATGATTTATGATTCAATTCATGATTCATGATTCATGATTCAATTCATGATTCATGATTCAATTCATGATTCAATATATGATTCATGATTCAAGATTCAATTCATGATTCATGATTCAATTCATGATTCATGATTCATGATTCAATTCACGATTCATGAGTCATGATTCATGATTCAATTCATGATTCATGATTCATGATTCAATTCATGATTCATGATTCATGATTTATAATTCGATTCATGATTCATGATTCATAAATCAATTCATGATTCATGATTCAATTCATGATTCATGATTTAATACATGATTCATGGTTCAATTCATGATTCATGATTCATGATTCAATTCATGATTCATGATTCAATTCATGATTCATGATTCAATTCATGATTCGATTCCAGATTAAATTCATGATTCATGATTCGATTTATGATTCATGATTCATGATTTAATTCATGATTCATGATTCATGATTCATGATTCAATTCATGATTCAATTCATGAATTATGATTCGATTCATGATTCATGATTCAATTCATGATTCATGATTCAATTCATGATTCAATTCATGATTGATGATTCATGATTCTATTCATGATTCAATTCATGATTCATGATTGATGATTCAATTTATGATTCATGATTCATGATTCAATTAATGATTCATGATTCAATTCATGATTTAATTCATGATTCATAATTCATGATTCATGATTCATGATTCATGATTCATGATTCAATTCATGATTCATAATTCATGATTCATGATTCAATTCATGATTCATGATTTATGATACATGATTAATGTTTCAATTCATGATTCATTTCATGATTCATGATACAATTTATGATTTGATTCCTGATTCAATTCATGATTCATGATTCAATTTATGATTCATGATTCATGCCTCTTGATTCATGATTCGATTCAAGATTAATGATTCATGATTCGATTAATGATTCATGATTCAATTCATGATTCATGATTCATGATTTATGATTCAATTCATGATTCATGATTCATGATTCATGATTCAATTCATGATTCATGATTCAATTCATGATTCAATTCATGATTCATGATTCAATTCATGATTCATGATTCATGATTCAATTCATGATTCATGATTCATGATTCAAATCACGATTCATGATTCATGATTCAATTCATGATTCATGATTCATGATTCAATTCATGATTCATGATTCATGATTTATGATTCATAAATCAATTCATTATTCATGATTCAATTCATGATTCGATGCATGATTCATGATTCAATTCATGATTCAATTCATGATTCATGACTCGATTCATGATTCATGATTCATGATTCAATTCATGATTCATAATTCATGATTCATGATTCATTTCATGATTCATGATTCAATTCATGATTCATGATTTATGATTCATGATTCAATTCATGATTCATGATTTAATTCATGATTCAATTCATGATTCATGATTCATGATTCAATTTATGATTTATGATTCATGATTTAATTCATAATTCAATTCATGATTCATTATTCAATTCATGATTCATGATTCATGATTCAATTCATGATTCAATTCATGATTCATGATTCAATTCATGATTCATGATTCAATTTATGATTCATGATTCATGCTTCTTGATTCATGATTCGATTCAAGATTATTGATTCATGATTCGATTAATGATTCATGATTCAATTCATGATTCATGATTCATGATTTATGATTCAATTCATGATTCATGATTCATGATTCATGATTCAATTCATGATTCATGATTCAATTCATGATTCAATATATGATTCATGATTCAAGATTCAATTCATGATTCATGATTCAATTCATGATTCATGATTCATGATTCAATTCACGATTCATGAGTCATGATTCATGATTCAATTCATGATTCATGATTCATGATTCAATTCATGATTCATGATTCATGATTTATAATTCGATTCATGATTCATGATTCATAAATCAATTCATGATTCATGATTCAATTCATGATTCATGATTTAATACATGATTCATGGTTCAATTCATGATTCATGATTCATGATTCAATTCATGATTCATGATTCAATTCATGATTCATGATTCAATTCATGATTCGATTCCAGATTCAATTCATGATTCATGATTCGATTTATGATTCATGATTCATGATTTAATTCATGATTCATGATTCATGATTCAATTCATGATTCAATTCATGAATTATGATTCGATTCATGATTCATGATTCAATTCATGATTCATGATTCAATTCATGATTGATGATTCATGATTCTATTCATGATTCAATTCATGATTCATGATTGATGATTCAATTTATGATTCATGATTCATGATTCAATTAATGATTCATGATTCAATTCATGATTTAATTCATGATTCATAATTCATGATTCATGATTCATGATTCATGATTCATGATTCAATTCATGATTCATAATTCATGATTCATGATTCAATTCATGATTCATGATTTATGATACATGATTAATGTTTCAATTCATGATTCATTTCATGATTCATGATACAATTTATGATTTGATTCCTGATTCAATTCATGATTCATGATTCAATTTATGATTCATGATTCATGCCTCTTGATTCATGATTCGATTCAAGATTAATGATTCATGATTCGATTAATGATTCATGATTCAATTCATGATTCATGATTCATGATTTATGATTCAATTCATGATTCATGATTCATGATTCATGATTCAATTCATGATTCATGATTCAATTCATGATTCAATTCATGATTCATGATTCAATTCATGATTCATGATTCATGATTCAATTCATGATTCATGATTCATGATTCAATTCACGATTCATGATTCATGATTCAATTCATGATTCATGATTCATGATTCAATTCATGATTCATGATTCATGATTTATGATTCATAAATCAATTCATTATTCATGATTCAATTCATGATTCGATGCATGATTCATGATTCAATTCATGATTCAATTCATGATTCATGATTCATGACTCGATTCATGATTCATGATTCATGATTCAATTCATGATTCATAATTCATGATTCATGATTCATGATTTAAATCATGATTAATGATTCATGATTCAATTCATAATTCATGATTTAATACATGATTCATGATTCAATTCATGATTCATGATTCAATTCATGATTCATGATTCAATTCATGATTCGATTCCAGATTAAATTCATGATTCATGATTCGATTTATGATTCATGATTCATGATTCGATTTATGATTCATGATTCATGATTCATAATTCATGATTCATGATTCATGATTCATGATTCAATTCATGATTCAATTCATGAATTATGATTCGATTCATGATTCATGATTCAATTCATGATTCATGATTCAATTCATGATTCAATTCATGATTCATGATTCATGATTCATGATTCAATTCATGATTGATGATTCATGATTCTATTCATGATTCAATTCATGATTCATGATTGATGATTCAATTTATGATTCATGATTCATGATTCAATTCATGATTCATGATTCATGATTCAATTCATGATTCAATTCATGATTCATGATTCATGATTCATGATTCATAATTCATGATTCATGATTCAATTCATGATTCATAATTCATGATTCATGATTCAATTCATGATTTATGATTTATGATACATGATTAATGTTTCAATTCATGATTCATTTCATGATTCATGATACAATTTATGATTTGATTCCTGATTCAATTCATGATTCATGATTCAATTTATTATTCATGATTCATGATTTAATTCATGATTCATGATTCATGATTCATGATTCAATTCATGATTCATGATTCATGATTCATGATTCATGATTCATGATTCATGATTCAATTCATGATTCATGATTCATGATTCATGATTCAATTCATGATTCATGATTCAAGATTTGATTCATGATTCATGATTCAATTTATGATTCATGATTCATGAATCATGATTCGATTCATGATTCATGATTCATGATTCAATTTATGATTCATTATTCATGAATCATGATTCGATTCATGATTCATGATTCATGATACAATTCATGATTCATGATTCAATTCATGATTCATGATTCATGATTGATGATTCAATTCATGATTCATGATTCAATTCATGATTCATGATTCAATTCATGATTCGATTCCTGATTCATTTCATGATTCATGATTCGATTTATGATTTTTGATTCATGATTCGATTTATGATTCTTGATTCATGATTCATGATTCAATTCATGATTCAAGATTCAATTCATGATTCAATTCATGAATCAATTCATTATTCATGATTCAATTCATGATTCAATTCATGATTCATGATTCAATTCATGATTCAATTCATGATTCATGATTCATGACTCGATTCATGATTCATGATTCATGATTCAATTCATGATTCATGATTCATGGTTCATGATTCATGATTCATGGTTCATGATTCACGAATCGATTCATGATTCATTATTCATGATTCAATTCATGATTCATGATTTATGATTCATGATTCAATTCATGATTCATGATTCATGATTTAATTCATGATTCATGATTCAATTTATGATTCATGATTCATGATTCAATTCATGATTCATGATTCATGATTCAATTAATGATTCATGATTCGATTTATGATTCATGATTCATGATTCAATTCATGATTCATGATTCATGATTCAATTCATGATTCATGATTCATGATTCTATTCATAATTCATGATTCATGATTCAATTCATGATTCATGATTCGATTCATGATTCATGATTCAATTCATGATTCATGATTCATGATTCAATTCATAATTCATGATTTGATTCATGATTCATGATTCATGATTCAATTCATGATTCATGATTCGATTCATGATTCATGATTCAATTCATGATTCATGATTCGATTCATGATTCATGATTTAATTCATGATTTATGATTCATGATTCATAATTCACTTCATGATTCATGATTCATGATTCATGATTCATGATTCATGATTCAATTCATGCTTAATGACTCATGATTTAATTCATGATTCAATTCATGATTCATGATTCATGATTCAATTCATGCTTAATGATTCATGATTCAATTCATGATTAATAATTCATGATTCATGATTCAATTCATGATTCAATTCATGATTCATGATTCATGATTCATGATTCAATTTATGATTCATTTCATGATTCAATTCAAGATTCATAATTCGATTTATGATTCATGATTCATGATTTAATTCATGATTCATGATTCATGATTCAATTCATGATTCATGATTCAATTCATGATTCAATTCATGATTCATGATTCAAATTATAATTCAATTCATGATTCATGATTCATTATTAATGATTTAATTCATGAATCAATTCATGATTCATGATTCAATTCATGATTCATGATTCAATTCATGATTCGATTCCAGATTAAATTCATGATTCATGATTCGATTTATGATTCATGATTCATGATTCATAATTCATGATTCATGATTCATGATTCATGATTCAATTCATGATTCAATTCATGAATTATGATTCGATTCATGATTCATGATTCAATTCATGATTCATGATTCAATTCATGATTCAATTCATGATTCATGATTCATGATTCATGATTCAATTCATGATTGATGATTCATGATTCTATTCATGATTCAATTCATGATTCATGATTGATGATTCAATTTATGATTCATGATTCATGATTCAATTCATGATTCATGATTCATGATTCAATTCATGATTCAATTCATGATTCATGATTCATGATTCATGATTCATGATTCATAATTCATGATTCATGATTCAATTCATGATTCATAATTCATGATTCATGATTCAATTCATGATTTATGATTTATGATACATGATTAATGTTTCAATTCATGATTCATTTCATGATTCATGATACAATTTATGATTTGATTCCTGATTCAATTCATGATTCATGATTCAATTTATTATTCATGATTCATGATTTAATTCATGATTCATGATTCATGATTCATGATTCATGATTCAATTCATGATTCATGATTCATGATTCAATTCATGATTCATGATTCAAGATTTGATTCATGATTCATGATTCAATTTATGATTCATGATTCATGAATCATGATTCGATTCATGATTCATGATTCAATTTATGATTCATGATTCATGAATCATGATTCGATTCATGATTCATGATACAATTCAGGATTCATGATTCAATTCATGATTCATGATTCATGATTGATGATTCAATTCATGATTCATGATTCAATTCATGATTCATGATTCAATTCATGATTCGATTCCTGATTCATTTCATGATTCATGATTCGATTTATGATTTTTGATTCATGATTCGATTTATGATTCTTGATTCATGATTCATGATTCAATTCATGATTCAAGATTCAATTCATGATTCAATTCATGAATCAATTCATTATTCATGATTCAATTCATGATTCAATTCATGATTCATGATTCAATTCATGATTCAATTCATGATTCATGATTCATGACTCGATTCATGATTCATGATTCATGATTCAATTCATGATTCATGATTCATGGTTCATGATTCATGATTCATGGTTCATGATTCATGAATCGATTCATGATTCATTATTCATGATTCAATTCATGATTCATGATTTATGATTCATGATTCAATTCATGATTCATGATTCAATTCATGATTCATGATTCATGATTTAATTCATGATTCATGATTCAATTTATGATTCATGATTCATGATTCAATTCATGATTCATGATTCATGATTCAATTAATGATTCATGATTCGATTTATGATTCATGATTCATGATTCAATTCATGATTCATGATTCATGATTCAATTCATGATTCATGATTCATGATTCTATTCATAATTCATGATTCATGATTCAATTCATGATTCATGATTCGATTCATGATTCATGATTCAATTCATGATTCATGATTCATGATTCAATTCATAATTCATGATTTGATTCATGATTCATGATTCATGATTCACTTCATGATTCATGATTCATGATTCATGATTCATGATTTTATTCATGATTCATGATTCATGATTCAATTCATGATTCATGATTCGATTCATGATTCATGATTCAATTCATGATTCATGATTCGATTCATGATTCATGATTCAATTCATGATTTATGATTCATGATTCATAATTC
Source organism: Mixophyes australis (assembly GCA_036250195.1). Taxonomy (NCBI): domain Eukaryota; kingdom Metazoa; phylum Chordata; class Amphibia; order Anura; family Limnodynastidae; genus Mixophyes; species Mixophyes australis. The sequence goes on along the minus strand of JAVHZZ010000206.1, from coordinate 94,877 downwards.
ACTTCATGATTCATGATTCATGATTCATGATTCATGATTCATGATTCAATTCATGCTTAATGATTCATGATTTAATTCATGATTCAATTCATGATTCATGATTCATGATTCAATTCATGCTTAATGATTCATGATTCAATTCATGATTAATAATTCATGATTCATGATTCAATTCATGATTCAATTCATGATTCATGATTCATGATTCATGATTCAATTTATGATTCATTTCATGATTCAATTCATGATTCATGATTCAATTTATGATTCATGATTCATGATTTAATTCATGATTCATGATTCATGATTCATGATTCAATTCATGATTCATGATTCAATTCATGATTCAATTCATGATTCATGATTCATGATTCATGATTCAATTCATGATTCATGATTCAATTCATGATTCAATTCATGATTCATGATTCAAATTATAATTCAATTCATGATTCATGATTCATTATTAATGATTTGATTCATGAATCAATTCATGATTCATGATTCAATTCATGATTCATGATTCAATTCATGTTTCATGATTCATGATTCTTGATTCATGATTCATGATTCGATTCAAGATTAATGATTCATGATTCAATTCATGATTCATGATTCGATTCATGATTCATGATTCAATTCATGATTCATGATTTATGATTCGATTCATGATTCATGATTCAATTCATGATTCATGATTCATGATTTATGATTCAATTCATGATTCATGATTCATGATTCTATTAATGATTCAATTCATGATTCATGATTCAAGATTCAATTCATGATTCATGATTCAATTCACGATTCATTATTCATGATTCATGAATCGATTCATGATTCATGATTCATTAATCAATTCATGATTCATGATTCAATTTATAATTCATGATTCAATTTATGATTCAATTAATGATTCATGATTCAAGATTTAATTCATGATTCATGATTCAATTCACGATTCATGATTCAATTCACGATTCATGGTTCATGATTCATGAATCGATTCATGATTCATGATTCATGATTCAATTCATGATTCATGATTCATTATTAATGATTCGATTCATGATTCATGATTCATAAATCAATTCATGATTCATGATTCAATTCATGATTAATGATTAATTGTTCAATTCATGATTCATGATTCAATTCATGATTCAAGATTCAATTCATGATTCATGATTCAATTCATGATTCATGATTCATGATTCAATTCATGATTCGATTCCAGATTCAATTCATGATTCATGATTCGATTTATGATTCATGATTCATGATTCAATTCATGATTCAATTCATGATTCATGATTCAAATTATAATTCAAATCATGATTCATGATTCATGATTAATGATTCACTTCATGATTCAATTCATGATTAATGATTCGATTCATGATTCCTGATTCAATTCATGATTCATGATTCATGATTCAATTCATGATTCATGATTCGATTCATGATTCATAAATTCAATTCATGATTCATGATTCATGATTTATGATTCAATTCATGATTCATGATTCATGATTCAATTAATGATTCAATTCATGATTCATGATTCATGATTCAATTTATGATTCATTATTCAATTTATGATTCAATTCATGATTCATGATTCAAGATTCAATTCATGATTCATGATTCAATTCACGATTCATGATTCATGATTCATGATTTGATTCATGATTCATGATTCATAATTCATGATTCATGATTCAATTCATGATTCATGATTCGATTCATGATTCTTGATTCATGACTCAAGATTCAATTTATTAATCATGATTCATGATTCGATTCATGATTCAATTCATGTTTCATAATTCATGATTCATGATTCAATTCATGATTTATGATTCATGATTCATGATTCAATTCATGATTCTTGATTCATGATTCAATTCATGATTCCTGATTCATGATTCAATTCATGATTCATGATTCAATTCATGATCCGTTTCCTGATTCAATTCATGATTCATGATTCGAGATTCAATTCATGATTCAATTCATGATTCATAATTCAAGATTCGATTCATGATTCATGATTCAATTCATGATTCATGATTCATGATTCATGATTTATGAATCGATTCATGATATATGAATCGATTCATGATTCATGATTCATGATTGAATTCATGATTCATGATTCATGATTCAATTAATGATTCATGATTCATGATTCATGATTCGATTCATGATTCATGATTCATAAATCAATTCATGATTCATGATTCAATTCATGATTAATGATTAATTGTTCAATTCATGATTCATGATTCAATTCATGATTCAAGATTCAATTCATGATTCATGATTCATGATTCAATTCATGATTCATGATTCAATTCATTATTCATGATTCATGATTCGATTCCAGATTCAATTCATGATTCATGATTCGATTTATGATTCATGATTCATGATTCAATTCATGATTCAATTCATGATTCATGATTCAAATTATAATTCAAATCATGATTAATGATTAATGATTAATGATTCACTTCATGATTCAATTCATGATTCATGATTCGATTCATGATTCATGATTCAATTCATGATTCATGATTCATGATTCATGATTCGATTCATGATTCATGATTCCTGATTCATGATTCGATTCATGATTCATGATTCATAAATCAATTCATGATTCATGATTCAATTCATGATTCATGATTCATGATTCATGATTCATTATTCGATTCATGATTCATGATTTATAATTCAATTCATGATTCATGATTCATGATTCAATTCATGATTCATGATTCGATTCATGATTCTTGATTCATGATTCATGATTCGATTCATGATTCATGATTTATGATTCAATTCATGATTCATGATTCGATTCATGATTCATTATTCAATTCATGATTCATGATTCATGATTTATGATTCAATTCATGATTCATGATTCATGATTCAATTAATGATTCAATTCATGATTCATGATTCATGATTCAATTCATGATTCATGATTCAATTCACGATTCATGATTCATGATTCATGATTTGATTCATTATTCATGATTCATGATTCAATTCATGATTCATGATTCGATTCATGATTCTTGATTCATGATTCATGATTCTTGATTCATGATTCATGATTTAATTCATGATTCATGATTCATGACTCAAGATTCAATTTATTAAACATGATTCATGTTTCGATTCATGATTCAATTCATGTTTCATAATTCATGATTCATGATTCAATTCATGATTCATGATTCATGATTCAATTCATGATTCACGATTCAATTCATGATTTATGATTCATGATTCATGATTCAATTCATGATTCAATTCATGATTCATGATTCATGATTCAATTCATGATTCCTGATTCATGATTCAATTCATGATTCATGATTCAATTCATGATCCATGATTCGAGATTCAATTCATGATTCAATTCATGATTCATAATTCAAGATTCGATTCATGATTCATGATTCAATTCATGAATCATGATTCATGATTCATGATTCATGATTCGATTCATGATTCATTATTCATTATTCAATTCATGATTCATGATTCGATTCATGATTCATTATTTATGATTCAATTCATGATTCATGATTCAATTTATGATTCATGATTCATGACTCATGATTCAATTCATGATTCAATTCATGATTCATAATTCAAAATTCGATTTATGATTCATGATTCAATTCATGATTCATGATTCATGATTTATGATTCATGATTCGATTCAAGATTCATGATTCATGATTCAATTCATGATTCAATTCAAGATTCATGATTCATGATTCTGATTCATGATTCATGATTCAATTCATGATTCATAATTCATGATTCATGATTCAATTCATGATTCATGATTCATGATTCAATTCATGATTCATGATTCATGATTTATGATTCATGATTCAATTAATGATTCATGATTCATGATTCAATTCATGATTCAATTCATGATTCATGATTCATGATTCTGATTCATGATTCATGATTCAATTCATAATTCATAATTCATGATTCATGATTCAATTCATGATTCATGATTCAATTCATGATTCATGATTCAATTCATGATTCATGATTCAATTCATGATTCATGATTCATGATTCAATTCATGATTTAAGATTTGATTCATGATTCATGATTCATGATTTAATTCATGATTCAATTCATGATTCATGATTCGATTAATGATTCATTATTCAATTCATGATTCATGATTCATGATTCATGATTCATTATTCGATTCATGATTCATGATTCATGATTTAATTCATGATTCATGATTTGATTCATGATTCATGATTCATGATTTAATTCATGATTCAATTCATGATTCTTGATTCGATTAATGATTCATGATTCAATTCATGATTCATGATTCATGATTCATGATTCATTATTCAAATCATTATTCATGATTCATGATTCAATTCATGATTCATGATTCATTATTCATGATTCAATTCACGATTCATGATTCATGATTCATGATTTGATTCATGATTCATGATTCATAATTCATGATTCATGATTCGATTCATGATTCTTGATTCATGACTCAAGATTCAATTTATTAATCATGATTCATGATTCGATTCATGATTCAATTCATGTTTCATAATTCATGATTCATGATTCAATTCATGATTTATGATTCATGATTCATGATTCAATTCATGATTCACGATTCAATTCATGATTTATGATTCATGATTCATGATTCAATTCATGATTCAATTCATGATTCTTGATTCATGATTCAATTCATGATTCCTGATTCATGATTCAATTCATGATTCATGATTCAATTCATGATCCGTTTCCTGATTCAATTCATGATTCATGATTCGAGATTCAATTCATGATTCAATTCATGATTCATAATTCAAGATTCGATTCATGATTCATGATTAAATTCATGATTCATGATTCATGATTCATGATTCATGATTTATGAATCGATTCATGATATATGAATCGATTCATGATTCATGATTCATGATTGAATTCATGATTCATGATTCATGATTCAATTAATGATTCATGATTCATGATTCATGATTCGATTCATGATTCATGATTCATAAATCAATTCATGATTCATGATTCAATTCATGATTAATGATTAATTAATCAATTCATGATTCATGATTCAATTCATGATTCAAGATTCAATTCATGATTCATGATTCATGATTCAATTCATGATTCATGATTCAATTCATGATTCATGATTCATGATTCGATTCCAGATTCAATTCATGATTCATGATTCGATTTATGATTCATGATTCATGATTCAATTCATGATTCAATTCATGATTCATGATTCAAATTATAATTCAAATCATGATTAATGATTAATGATTAATGATTCACTTCATGATTCAATTCATGATTCATGATTCGATTCATGATTCATGATTCAATTCATGATTCATGATTCATGATTCATGATTCGATTCATGATTCATGATTCCTTATTCATGATTCGATTCATGATTCATGATTCATAAATCAATTCATGATTCATGATTCAATTCATGATTCATGATTCATGATTCATGATTCATTATTCGATTCATGATTCATGATTTATAATTCAATTCATGATTCATGATTCATGATTCATGATTCAATTCATGATTCATGATTCGATTCATGATTCTTGATTCATGATTCATGATTCGATTCATGATTCATGATTTATGATTCAATTCATGATTCATGATTCGATTCATGATTCATTATTCAATTCATGATTCATGATTCATGATTTATGATTCAATTCATGATTCATGATTCATGATTCAATTAATGATTCAATTCATGATTCATGATTCATGATTCAATTCATGATTCATGATTCAATTCACGATTCATGATTCATGATTTGATTCATTATTCATGATTCATGATTCAATTCATGATTCATGATTCGATTCATGATTCTTGATTCTTGATTCATGATTCTTGATTCATGATTCATGATTTAATTCATGATTCATGATTCATGACTCAAGATTCAATTTATTAAACATGATTCATGTTTCGATTCATGATTCAATTCATGTTTCATAATTCATGATTCATGATTCAATTCATGATTCATGATTCATGATTCAATTCATGATTCACGATTCAATTCATGATTTATGATTCATGATTCATGATTCAATTCATGATTCAATTCATGATTCATGATTCATGATTCAATTCATGATTCCTGATTCATGATTCAATTCATGATTCATGATTCAATTCATGATCCATGATTCGAGATTCAATTCATGATTCAATTCATGATTCATAATTCAAGATTCGATTCATGATTCATGATTCAATTCATGAATCATGATTCATGATTCATGATTCATGATTCGATTCATGATTCATTATTCATGATTCAATTCATGATTCATGATTCAATTCATGATTCATTATTTATGATTCAATTCATGATTCATGATTCAATTTATGATTCATGATTCATGACTCATGATTCAATTCATGATTCAATTCATGATTCATAATTCAAAATTCGATTTATGATTCATGATTCAATTCATGATTCATGATTCATGATTTATGATTCATGATTCGATTCAAGATTCATGTTTCATGATTCAATTCATGATTCAATTCAAGATTCATGATTCATGATTCTGATTCATGATTCATGATTCAATTCATGATTCATAATTCATGATTCATGATTCAATTCATGATTCATGATTCATGATTCAATTCATGATTCATGATTCATGATTTATGATTCATGATTCAATTAATGATTCATGATTCATGATTCAATTCATGATTCAATTCATGATTCATGATTCATGATTCTGATTCATGATTCATGATTCAATTCATAATTCATAATTCATGATTCATGATTCAATTCATGATTCATGATTCAATTCATGATTCATGATTCAATTCATGATTCATGATTCAATTCATGATTCATGATTCATGATTCAATTCATGATTTAAGATTTGATTCATGATTCATGATTCATGATTTAATTCATGATTCAATTCATGATTCATGATTCGATTAATGATTCATTATTCAATTCATGATTCATGATTCATGATTCATGATTCATTATTTGATTCATGATTCATGATTCATGATTTAATTCATGATTCATGATTTGATTCATGATTCATGATTCATGATTTAATTCATGATTCAATTCATGATTCTTGATTCGATTAATGATTCATGATTCAATTCATGATTCATGATTCATGATTCATGATTCATTATTCAAATCATTATTCATGATTCATGATTCAATTCATGATTCATGATTCATTATTCATGATTCAATTCACGATTCATGATTCATGATTCATGATTTGATTCATGATTCATGATTCATAATTCATGATTCATGATTCAATTCATGATTCATGATTCGATTCATGATTCTTGATTCATGACTCAAGATTCAATTTATTAATCATGATTCATGATTCGATTCATGATTCAATTCATGTTTCATAATTCATGATTCATGATTCAATTCATGATTTATGATTCATGATTCATGATTCAATTCATGATTCACGATTCAATTCATGATTTATGATTCATGATTCATGATTCAATTCATGATTCAATTCATGATTCTTGATTCATGATTCAATTCATGATTCCTGATTCATGATTCAATTCATGATTCATGATTCAATTCATGATCCGTTTCCTGATTCAATTCATGATTCGAGATTCAATTCATGATTCAATTCATGATTCATAATTCAAGATTCGATTCATGATTCATGATTAAATTCATGATTCATGATTCATGATTCATGATTCATGATTTATGAATCGATTCATGATATATGAATCGATTCATGATTCATGATTCATGATTGAATTCATGATTCATGATTCATGATTCAATTAATGATTCATGATTCATGATTCATGATTCGATTCATGATTCATGATTCATAAATCAATTCATGATTCATGATTCAATTCATGATTAATGATTAATTGTTCAATTCATGATTCATGATTCAATTCATGATTCAAGATTCAATTCATGATTCATGATTCATGATTCAATTCATGATTCATGATTCAATTCATGATTCATGATTCATGATTCGATTCCAGATTCAATTCATGATTCATGATTCGATTTATGATTCATGATTCATGATTCAATTCATGATTCAATTCATGATTCATGATTCAAATTATAATTCAAATCATGATTAATGATTAATGATTAATGATTCACTTCATGATTCAATTCATGATTCATGATTCGATTCATGATTCATGATTCAATTCATGATTCATGATTCATGATTCATGATTCGATTCATGATTCATGATTCCTTATTCATGATTCGATTCATGATTCATGATTCATAAATCAATTCATGATTCATGATTCAATTCATGATTCATGATTCATGATTCATGATTCATTATTCGATTCATGATTCATGATTTATAATTCAATTCATGATTCATGATTCATGATTCATGATTCAATTCATGATTCATGATTCGATTCATGATTCTTGATTCATGATTCATGATTCGATTCATGATTCATGATTTATGATTCAATTCATGATTCATGATTCGATTCATGATTCATTATTCAATTCATGATTCATGATTCATGATTTATGATTCAATTCATGATTCATGATTCATGATTCAATTAATGATTCAATTCATGATTCATGATTCATGATTCAATTCATGATTCATGATTCAATTCACGATTCATGATTCATGATTCATGATTTGATTCATTATTCATGATTCATGATTCAATTCATGATTCATGATTCGATTCATGATTCTTGATTCTTGATTCATGATTCTTGATTCATGATTCATGATTTAATTCATGATTCATGATTCATGACTCAAGATTCAATTTATTAAACATGATTCATGTTTCGATTCATGATTCAATTCATGTTTCATAATTCATGATTCATGATTCAATTCATGATTCATGATTCATGATTCATGATTCAATTCATGATTCACGATTCAATTCATGATTTATGATTCATGATTCATGATTCAATTCATGATTCAATTCATGATTCATGATTCATGATTCAATTCATGATTCCTGATTCATGATTCAATTCATGATTCATGATTCAATTCATGATCCATGATTCGAGATTCAATTCATGATTCAATTCATGATTCATAATTCAATATTCGATTCATGATTCATGATTCAATTCATGAATCATGATTCATGATACATGATTCATGATTCGATTCATGATTCATTATTCATGATTCAATTCATGATTCATGATACGATTTATGATTCATTATTTATGATTCAATTCATGATTCATGATTCAATTTATGATTCATGATTCATGACTCATGATTCAATTCATGATTCAATTCATGATTCATAATTCAAAATTCGATTTATGATTCATGATTCAATTCATGATTCATGATTCATGATTTATGATTCATGATTCGATTCAAGATTCATGATTCATGATTCAATTCATGATTCAATTCAAGATTCATGATTCATGATTCTGATTCATGATTCATGATTCAATTCATGATTCATAATTCATGATTCATGATTCAATTCATGATTCATGATTCATGATTCAATTCATGATTCATGATTCATGATTTATGATTCATGATTCAATTAATGATTCATGATTCATGATTCAATTCATGATTCAATTCATGATTCATGATTCATGATTCTGATTCATGATTCATGATTCAATTCATGATTCATAATTCATGATTCATGATTCAATTCATGATTCATGATTCATGATTCAATTCATGATTCATGATTCAATTCATGATTCATGATTCATGATTCAATTCATGATTCATGATTCAATTCATGATTTAAGATTTGATTCATGATTCATGATTCATGATTTAATTCATGATTCAATTCATGATTCATGATTCGATTAATGATTCATTATTCAATTCATGATTCATGATTCATGATTCATTATTCGATTCATGATTCATGATTCATGATTTAATTCATGATTCATGATTTGATTCATGATTCATGATTCATGATTTAATTCATGATTCAATTCATGATACTTGATTCGATTAATGATTCATGATTCAATTCATGATTCATGATTCATGATTCATGATTCATTATTCAAATCATTATTCATGATTCATGATTCAATTCATGATTCATGATTCATTATTCATGATTCAATTCATGATTCATGATTCGATTCATGATTCTTGATTCATGATTCATGATTTGATTCATGATTCATGATTGAATTAATGATTCAATTCATGATTCATGATTTATGATTCAATTTATGATTCATGATTTAATTCAAGATTCAATTCATGATTCAAGATTCAATTCATGATTCATGATTCAATTCACGATTCATGATTCATGATTCATGATTCATGATTCATGATTCAATTCATGATTCATGATTTGATTCTTGATTCATGATTCATGATTCGATTAATGATTCATGATTTAATTTATGATTCATGATTCATGATTCATGATTCAATTCATGATTCATGATTCATGATTCAATTCATGAATTATGATTCAATTCATGATTTATGATTCATGATTCATGATTCAATTCATGATTCCTGATTCATGATTCAATTCATGATTCCTGATTCATGATTCAATTCATGATTCATGATTCAATTAATGATCCGTTTCCTGATTCAATTCATAATTCATGATTCGAGATTCAATTCATGATTTAATTCATGATTCATAATTCAAGATTCGATTCATGATTCATGATTCAATTCATGATTCGAGATTCATGATTCATGATTCATGATTCGATTCATGATTCATTATTCATTATTCAATTCATGATGTTTTATGATTCGATTCATGATTCATTATTTATGATTCAATTCATGATTCATGATTCAATTTATGATTCATGATTCATGACTCATGATTCAATTCATGATTCAATTCATGATTCATAATTCAAAATTCGATTTATGATTCATGATTCAATTCATGATTCATCATTCATGATTCATCATTCATGAATCGATTCATGATTCATGATTCAATTCATGATTCATGATTCGATTCATGATTCTTGATTCATGATTCATGATTCGATTCATGATTCATTATTCATTATTCAATTCATGATTCATGATTCGATTCATGATTCATTATTTATGATTCAATTCATGATTCATGATTCAATTTATGATTCATGATTCATGACTCATGATTCAATTCATGATTCAATTCATGATTCATAATTCAAAATTCGATTTATGATTCATGATTCAATTCATGATTCATCATTCATGATTCATCATTCATGAATCGATTCATGATTCATGATTCAATTCATGATTTATGATTCAATTCATGATTCATGATTCGATTCATGATTCATTATTCAATTCATGATTCATGATTCATGATTTATGATTCAATTCATGATTCATGATTCAATTAATGATTCAATTCATGATTCATGATTCATGATTCAATTCATGATTCATGATTCAATTCACGATTCATGATTCAATTAATGATTCAATTCATGATTCATGATTTGATTCATTATTCATGATTCATGATTCAATTCATGATTCATGATTCGATGCATGATTCTTGATTCATGATTCATGATTCTTGATTCATGATTCATGATTTCATTCATGATTCATGATTCATGACTCAAGATTCAATTTATTAATCATGATTCATGATTCGATTCATGATTCAATTCATGTTTCATAATTCATGATTCATGATTCAATTCATGATTCATGATTCATGATTCATGATTCAATTCATGATTCATGATTCAATTCATGATTTATGATTCATGATTCATGATTCAATTCATGATTCAATTCATGATTCATGATTCATGATTCAATTCATGATTCCTGATTCATGATTCAATTCATGATTCATGATTCAATTCATGATCCATGATTCTAGATTCAATTCATGATTCAATTCATGATTCATAATTCAAGATTCGATTCATGATTCATGATTCAATTCATAAATCATGATTCATGATTCATGATTCATGATTCGATTCATGATTCATTATTCATGATTCAATTCATGATTCATGATTCGATTCATGATTCATTATTTATGATTCAATTCATGATTCATGATTCAATTTATGATTCATGATTCATGACTCATGATTCAATTCATGATTCAATTCATGATTCATAATTCAAAATTCGATTTATGATTCATGATTCAATTCATGATTCATGATTCATGATTTATGATTCATGATTCGATTCAAGATTCATGATTCATGATTCAATTCATGATTCATGATTCAATTCATGATTCAATTCATGATTCATGATTCATGATTCTGATTCATGATTCATGATTCAATTCATGATTCATAATTCATGATTCATGATTCAATTCATGATTCATGATTCATGATTCATGAATCAATTCATGATTCATTATTCAATTTATAATTCATGATTCAATTTATGATTCAATTAATGATTCATGATTTAAGATTTAATTCATGATTCATGATTCAATTCACGATTCATGATTCATGATTCAATTCATGATTCATGGTTCATGATTCATGAATCGATTCATGATTCATGATTCATGATTCAATTCATGATTCATGATTCATTATTCATGATTCGATTCATGATTCATGATTCATAAATCAATTCATGATTTATGATTCAATTCATGATTAATGATTAATTGTTCAATTCATGATTCATGATTCAATTCATGATTCATGATTCAATTCATGATTCATGATTCAATTCATGATTCATGATTCAATTCATGATTCGATTCCAGATTCAATTCATGATTCATGATTCGATTTATGATTCATGATTCATGATTCAATTCATGATTCAATTCATGATTCATGATTCAAATTATAATTCAAATCATGATTCATGATTCATGATTAATGATTCACTTCATGATTCAATTCATTATTCATGATTCGATTCATGATTCATGATTCAATTCATGAATTATGATTCATGATTCATTATTCGATTCATGATTCATGATTTATAATTCAATTCATGATTCATGATTCATGATTCAATTCATGATTCATGATTCGATTCATGATTCTTGATTCATGATTCATGATTCATGATTTATGATTCAATTCATGATTCATGATTCGATTCATGATTCATAAATTCAATTCATGATTCATGATTCATGATTTATGATTCAATTCATGATTCATGATTCATGATTCAATTAATGATTCAATTCATGATTCATGATTCATGATTCAATTCATGATTCATGATTCAATTCACGATTCATGATTCATGATTCATGATTTGATTCATGATTCATGATTCATGGTTCATGATTCAATTCATGATTCATGATTCGATTCATGATTCTTGATTCATGACTCAAGATTCAATTTATTAATCATGATTCATGATTCGATTCATGATTCAATTCATGTTTCATAATTCATGATTCATGATTCAATTCATGATTTATAATTCATGATTCATGATTCAATTCATGATTCACGATTCAATTCATGATTTATGATTCATGATTCATGATTCAATTCATGATTCAATTCATGATTCATGATTCATGATTCAATTCATGATTCCTGATTCATGATTCAATTCATGATTCATGATTCAATTCATGATCCGTTTCCTGATTCAATTTATGATTCATGATTCGAGATTCAATTCATGATTCAATTCATGATTCATAATTCAAGATTCGATTCATGATTCATGATTCAATTCATGATTCATGATTCATGATTCATGATTCATGATTCATGATTCATGATTCGATTCATGATTCATGATTCATGAATCGATTCATGATTCATGATTCATGATTCAATTCATGATTCATGATTCATGATTCAATTCATGATTCATGATTCATGATTCATGATTCGATTCATGATTCATGATTCATAAATCAATTCATGATTCATGATTCAATTCATAATTAATGATTAATTGTTCAATTCATGATTCATGATTCAATTCATGATTCAAGATTCAATTCATGATTCATGATTCTTGATTCAATTCATGATTCATGATTCAATTCATGATTCATGATTCAATTCATGATTCGATTCCAGATTCAATTCATGGATCATGATTCGATTTATGATTCATGATTCATGATTCAATTCATGATTCAATTCATGATTCATGATTCAAATTATAATTCAAATCATGATTAATGATTCATGATTAATGATTCACTTCATGATTCAATTCATGATTCATGATTCGATTCATGATTCATGATTCGATTCATGATTCATGATTCAATTCATGATTCATGATTCATGATTCATGATTCGATTCATGATTCATGATTCATGATTCATGATTCATGATTCGATTCATGATTCATGATTCATAAATCAATTCATGATTCATGATTCAATTCATAATTCATGATTCATGATTCATTATTCGATTCATGATTCATGATTCATGATTCAATTCATGATTCATGATTCGATTCATGATTCTTGATTCATGATTCATGATTCGATTCATGATTCATGATTTATGATTCAATTCATGATTCATGATTCGATTCATGATTCAATTCATGATTCATGATTCGATTCATGATTCATTATTCAATTCATGATTCATGATTCATGATTTATGATTCATGATTCAATTAATGATTCAATTCATGATTCATGATTCATGATTCAATTCATGATTCATGATTCAATTCACGATTCATGATTCATGATTCATGATTTGATTCATGATTCATGATTCATGATTCAATTCATGATTCATGATTCGATTCATGATTCTTGATTCATGATTCATGATTCGATTCATGATTCATGATTTAATTCATGATTCATGATTCATGACTCAAGATTCAATTTATTAATCATGATTCATGATTCGATTCATGATTCAATTCATGTTTCATAATTCATGATTCATGATTCAATTCATGATTCATGATTCATGATTCATGATTCAATTCATGATTCATGATTCAATTCACGATTCATGATTCATGATTCATGATTTGATTCATGATTCATAATTCATGATTCAATTCATGATTCATGATTCGATTCATGATTCTTGATTCATGATTCATGATTCGATTCATGATTCATGATTTAATTCATGATTCATGATTCATGACTCAAGATTCAATTTATTAATCATGATTCATGATTCGATTCATGATTCAATTCATGTTTCATAATTCATGATTCATGATTCAATTCATGATTCATGATTCATGATTCATGATTCAATTCTTGATTCACGATTCAATTCATGATTTATGATTCATGATTCATGATTCAATTCATGATTCAATTCATGATTCATGATTCATGATTCAATTCATGATTCCTGATTCATGATTCAATTCATGATTCATGATTCAATTCATGATCCATGATTCGAGATTCAATTCATGATTCAATTCATGATTCATAATTCAAGATTCGAATTATGATTCATGATTCAATTCATGAATCATGATTCATGATTCATGATTCATGATTCGATTCATGATTCATTATTCATGATTCAATTCATGATTCATGACTCGATTCATGATTCATTATTTATGATTCAATTCATGATTCATGATTCAATTTATGATTCATGATTCATGACTCATGATTCAATTCATGATTCAATTCATGATTCATAATTCAAGATTCGATTTATGATTCATGATTCAATTCATGATTCATGATTCATGATTCAATTCATGATTCATGATTCTGATTCATGATTCATGATTCAATTCATGATTCATAATTCATGATTCATGATTCAATTCATGATTCATAATTCATGATTCATGATTCAATTCATGATTCATGATTTATGATACATGATTAATGTTTCAATTCATGATTAATTTCATGATTCATGATACAATTCATGATTCGATTCCTGATTCAATTCATGATTCATGATTCGATTTATTATTCATGATTCATGATTTAATTCATGATTCATGATTCGATTCATGATTCATGATTCATGATTCAATTCATGATTCATGATTCATGATTCAATTCATGATTCATGATTCAATTCATGATTCATGATTCATGATTCAATTCATGATTCATGATTTAATTCATGATTCATGATTCATGATTTAATTCATGATTCAATTCATGATTCATGATTCGATTAATGATTCATGATTCAATTCATGATTCATGATTCATGATTCATGATTCATTATTCGATTCATGATTCATGATTCATGATTTAATTCATGATTCATGATTTGATTCATGATTCATGATTCATGATTTAATTCATGATTCAATTCATGATTCATGATTCGATTAATGATTCATGATTCAATTCATGGCTCATGATTCATGATTCATGATTCATTATTCGATTCATTATTCATGATTCATGATTCAATTCATGATTCATGATTCATTATTCATGATTCAATTCATGATTCATGATTCGATACATGATTCTTGATTCATGGTTCATGATTTGATTCATGATTCATGATTCATGATTCAATTCATGATTCATGATTCGATTCATGATTCATTATTCAGTTCATGATTCGATTCCAGATTCAATTCATGATTCATGATTCGATTTATGATTCATGATTCATGATTCAATTCATGATTCAATTCATGATTCATGATTCAAATTATAATTCAAATCATGATTCATGATTCATGATTAATGATTCACTTCATGATTCAATTCATTATTCATGATTCGATTCATGATTCATGATTCAATTCATGAATTATGATTCATGATTCATTATTCGATTCATGATTCATGATTTATAATTCAATTCATGATTCATGATTCATGATTCAATTCATGATTCATGATTCGATTCATGATTCTTGATTCATGATTCATGATTCAATTCATGATTCATGATTCGATTCATGATTCATAAATTCAATTCATGATTCATGATTCGATTCATGATTCATAAATTCAATTCATGATTCATGATTCATGATTTATGATTCAATTCATGATTCATGATTCATGATTCAATTAATGATTCAATTCATGATTCATGATTCAAGATTCAATTCATGATTCATGATTCAATTCACGATTCATGATTCATGATTCATGATTTGATTCATGATTCATGATTCATGATTCATGGTTCATGATTCAATTCATGATTCATGATTCGATTCATGATTCTTGATTCATGACTCAAGATTCAATTTATTAATCATGATTCATGATTCGATTCATGATTCAATTCATGTTTCATAATTCATGATTCATGATTCAATTCATGATTTATAATTCATGATTCATGATTCAATTCATGATTCACGATTCAATTCATGATTTATGATTCATGATTCATGATTCAATTCATGATTCAATTCATGATTCATGATTCATGATTCAATTCATGATTCCTGATTCATGATTCAATTCATGATTCATGATTCAATTCATGATCCGTTTCCTGATTCAATTTATGATTCATGATTCGAGATTCAATTCATGATTCAATTCATGATTCATAATTCAAGATTCGATTCATGATTCATGATTCGATTCATGATTCATGATTCATGAATCGATTCATGATTCATGATTCATGATTCAATTCATGATTCATGATTCATGATTCAATTCATGATTCATGATTCATGATTCATGATTCGATTCATGATTCATGATTCATAAATCAATTCATGATTCATGATTCAATTCATAATTAATGATTAATTGTTCAATTCATGATTCATGATTCAATTCATGATTCAAGATTCAATTCATGATTCATGATTCTTGATTCAATTCATGATTCATGATTCAATTCATGATTCATGATTCAATTCATGATTCGATTCCAGATTCAATTCATGGATCATGATTCGATTTATGATTCATGATTCATGATTCAATTCATGATTCAATTCATGATTCATGATTCAAATTATAATTCAAATCATGATTAATGATTCATGATTAATGATTCACTTCATGATTCAATTCATGATTCATGATTCGATTCATGATTCATGATTCGATTCATGATTCATGATTCAATTCATGATTCATGATTCATGATTCATGATTCGATTCATGATTCATGATTCATGATTCATGATTCATGATTCGATTCATGATTCATGATTCATAAATCAATTCATGATTCATGATTCAATTCATAATTCATGATTCATGATTCATTATTCGATTCATGATTCATGATTCATGATTCAATTCATGATTCATGATTCGATTCATGATTCTTGATTCATGATTCATGATTCGATTCATGATTCATGATTTATGATTCAATTCATGATTCATGATTCGATTCATGATTCAATTCATGATTCATGATTCGATTCATGATTCATTATTCAATTCATGATTCATGATTCATGATTTATGATTCATGATTCAATTAATGATTCAATTCATGATTCATGATTCATGATTCAATTCATGATTCATGATTCAATTCACGATTCATGATTCATGATTCATGATTTGATTCATGATTCATGATTCATGATTCAATTCATGATTCATGATTCGATTCATGATTCTTGATTCATGATTCATGATTCGATTCATGATTCATGATTTAATTCATGATTCATGATTCATGACTCAAGATTCAATTTATTAATCATGATTCATGATTCGATTCATGATTCAATTCATGTTTCATAATTCATGATTCATGATTCAATTCATGATTCATGATTCATGATTCATGATTCAATTCATGATTCATGATTCAATTCACGATTCATGATTCATGATTCATGATTTGATTCATGATTCATAATTCATGATTCAATTCATGATTCATGATTCGATTCATGATTCTTGATTCATGATTCATGATTCGATTCATGATTCATGATTTAATTCATGATTCATGATTCATGACTCAAGATTCAATTTATTAATCATGATTCATGATTCGATTCATGATTCAATTCATGTTTCATAATTCATGATTCATGATTCAATTCATGATTCATGATTCATGATTCATGATTCAATTCTTGATTCACGATTCAATTCATGATTTATGATTCATGATTCATGATTCAATTCATGATTCAATTCATGATTCATGATTCATGATTCAATTCATGATTCCTGATTCATGATTCAATTCATGATTCATGATTCAATTCATGATCCATGATTCGAGATTCAATTCATGATTCAATTCATGATTCATAATTCAAGATTCGAATTATGATTCATGATTCAATTCATGAATCATGATTCATGATTCATGATTCATGATTCGATTCATGATTCATTATTCATGATTCAATTCATGATTCATGACTCGATTCATGATTCATTATTTATGATTCAATTCATGATTCATGATTCAATTTATGATTCATGATTCATGACTCATGATTCAATTCATGATTCAATTCATGATTCATAATTCAAGATTCGATTTATGATTCATGATTCAATTCATGATTCATGATTCATGATTCAATTCATGATTCATGATTCTGATTCATGATTCATGATTCAATTCATGATTCATAATTCATGATTCATGATTCAATTCATGATTCATAATTCATGATTCATGATTCAATTCATGATTCATGATTTATGATACATGATTAATGTTTCAATTCATGATTAATTTCATGATTCATGATACAATTCATGATTCGATTCCTGATTCAATTCATGATTCATGATTCGATTTATTATTCATGATTCATGATTTAATTCATGATTCATGATTCGATTCATGATTCATGATTCATGATTCAATTCATGATTCATGATTCATGATTCAATTCATGATTCATGATTCAATTCATGATTCATGATTCATGATTCAATTCATGATTCATGATTTAATTCATGATTCATGATTCATGATTTAATTCATGATTCAATTCATGATTCATGATTCGATTAATGATTCATGATTCAATTCATGATTCATGATTCATGATTCATGATTCATTATTCGATTCATGATTCATGATTCATGATTTAATTCATGATTCATGATTTGATTCATGATTCATGATTCATGATTTAATTCATGATTCAATTCATGATTCATGATTCGATTAATGATTCATGATTCAATTCATGGCTCATGATTCATGATTCATGATTCATTATTCGATTCATTATTCATGATTCATGATTCAATTCATGATTCATGATTCATTATTCATGATTCAATTCATGATTCATGATTCGATACATGATTCTTGATTCATGGTTCATGATTTGATTCATGATTCATGATTCATGATTCAATTCATGATTCATGATTCGATTCATGATTCATTATTCAGTTCATGATTCGATTCCAGATTCAATTCATGATTCATGATTCGATTTATGATTCATGATTCATGATTCAATTCATGATTCAATTCATGATTCATGATTCAAATTATAATTCAAATCATGATTCATGATTCATGATTAATGATTCACTTCATGATTCAATTCATTATTCATGATTCGATTCATGATTCATGATTCAATTCATGAATTATGATTCATGATTCATTATTCGATTCATGATTCATGATTTATAATTCAATTCATGATTCATGATTCATGATTCAATTCATGATTCATGATTCGATTCATGATTCTTGATTCATGATTCATGATTCAATTCATGATTCATGATTCGATTCATGATTCATAAATTCAATTCATGATTCATGATTCGATTCATGATTCATAAATTCAATTCATGATTCATGATTCATGATTTATGATTCAATTCATGATTCATGATTCATGATTCAATTAATGATTCAATTCATGATTCATGATTCAAGATTCAATTCATGATTCATGATTCAATTCACGATTCATGATTCATGATTCATGATTTGATTCATGATTCATGATTCATGATTCATGGTTCATGATTCAATTCATGATTCATGATTCGATTCATGATTCTTGATTCATGACTCAAGATTCAATTTATTAATCATGATTCATGATTAGATTTATGATTCAATTCATGTTTCATAATTCATGATTCATGCTTCAATTCATGATTTATGATTCATGATTCAATTCATGATTCACGATTCAATTCATGATTTATGATTCATGATTCATGATTCAATTCATGATTCAATTCATGATTCATGATTCATGATTCAATTCATGATTCCTGATTCATGATTCAATTCATGATTCATGATTCAATTCATGATCCGTTTCCTGATTCAATTCATGATTCATGATTCGAGATTCAATTCATGATTCAATTCATGATTCATAATTCAAGATTCGATTCATGATTCATGATTCAATTCATGATTCATGATTCATGATTCATGATTCATGATTCGATTCATGATTCATGATTCATGAATCGATTCATGATTCATGATTCATGATTCAATTCATGATTCATGATTCAATTCATGATTCATGATTCATGATTCGATTCATGATTCATGATTCATAAATCAATTCATGATTCATGATTCAATTCATAATTAATGATTAATTGTTCAATTCATGATTCATGATTCAATTCATGATTCAAGATTCAATTCATGATTCATGATTCATGATTCAATTCATGATTCATGATTCAATTCATGATTCATTATTCAATTCATGATTCGATTCCAGATTCAATTCATGATTCATGATTCGATTTATGATTCATGATTCATGATTCAATTCATGATTCAATTCATGATTCATGATTCGATTCATGATTCATGATTCGATTCATGATTCATGATTCAATTCATGATTCATGATTCATGATTCATGATTCGATTCATGATTCATGATTCATGATTCATGATTCATGATTCGATTCATGATTCATGATTCATAAATCAATTCATGATTCATGATTCAATTCATGATTCATGATTCATGATTCATTATTCGATTCATGATTCATGATTCATGATTCAATTCATGATTCATGATTCGATTCATGATTCTTGATTCATGATTCATGATTCGATTCATGATTCATGATTTATGATTCAATTAATGATTCAATTCATGATTCATGATTCAATTCATGATTCATGATTCAATTCACGATTCATGATTCATGATTCATTATTCGATTCATGATTCAATTCATGTTTCATAATTCATGATTCATGATTCAATTCATGATTCATGATTCATGATTCATGATTCAATTCATGATTCACGATTCAATTCATGATTTATGATTCATGATTCATGATTCAATTCATGATTCAATTCATGATTCATGATTCATGATTCAATTCATGATTCCTGATTCATGATTCAATTCATGATTCATGATTCAATTCATGATCCATGATTCGAGATTCAATTCATGATTCAATTCATGATTCATGATTCAATTCATGATCCATGATTCGAGATTCAATTCATGAATCATGATTCATGATTCATGATTCATGATTCGATTCATGATTCATTATTCATGATTCAATTCATGATTCATGATTCGATTCATGATTCATTATTTATGATTCAATTCATGATTCATGATTCAATTTATGATTCATGATTCATGACTCATGATTCAATTCATGATTCGATTCATGATTCATAATTCAAAATTCGATTTATGATTCATGATTCAATTCATGATTCATGATTCATGATTTATGATTCATGATTCAATTCAAGATTCATGATTCATGATTCAATTCATGATTCATGATTCATGATTCAATTCATGATTCAATTCATGATTCATGATTCATGATTCTGATTCATAATTCATGATTCAATTCATGATTCATAATTCATGATTCATGATTCAATTCATGATTCATAATTCATGATTCATGATTCAATTCATGATTCATGATTTATGATACATGATTAATGTTTCAATTCATGATTAATTTCATGATTCATGATACAATTCATGATTCGATTCCTGATTCAATTCATGATTCATGATTCGATTTATTATTCATGATTCATGATTTAATTCATGATTCATGATTCATGATTCATGATTCGATTCATGATTCATGATTCATGATTCAATTCATGATTCATGATTCATGATTCAATTCATGATTCATGATTCATGATTCAATTAATGATTCATGATTCAATTCATGATTCATGATTCGATTAATGATTCATGATTCAATTCATGATTCATGATTCATGATTCATGATTCATTATTCGATTCATGATTCATGATTCATGATTCAATTCATGATTCATGATTTGATTCATGATTCATGATTCATGATTTAATTCATGATTCAATTCATGATTCATGATTCGATTAATGATTCATGATTCAATTCATGATTCATGATTCATGATTCATGATTCATTATTCGATTCATTATTCATGATTCATGATTCAATTCATGATTCAATTCATGATTCATGATTCGATTCATGATTCTTGATTCATGATTCATGATTTGATTCATGAATCATGATTCATGATTCAATTCATGATTCATGATTCGATTAATGATTCATGATTCAATTCATGATTCATGATTCATGATTCATGATTCATTATTCGATTCATTATTCATGATTCATGATTCAATTCATGATTCAATTCATGATTCATGATTCGATTCATGATTCATGATTCATGATTCAATTTATGATTCATGATTTAATTCAAGATTCAATTCATGATTCAAGATTCAATTCATGATTCATGATTCAATTCACGATTCATGATTCATGATTCGATTAATGATTCATCATTTAATTTATGATTCATGATTCATGATTCAATTCATGATTCATGATTCATGATTCATGATTCAATTCATGAATTACGATTCAATTCATGATTTATGATTCATGATTCATGATTCAATTCATGATTTAATTCAAGATTCATGATTCATGATTCAATTCATGATTCCTGATTCATGATTCAATTCATGATTCATGATTCATGATTCATGATTCAATTCATGAATTACGATTCAATTCATGATTTATGATTCATGATTCATGATTCAATTCATGATTTAAATCATGATTCATAATTCAAGATTCGATTCATGATTCATGATTCAATTCATGATTCATGATTCATGATTCATGATTCGATTCATGATTCATTATTCATTATTCAATTCATGATTCATGATTCGATTCATGATTCATTATTTATGATTCAATTCATGATTCATGATTCAATTTATGATTCATGATTCATGACTCATGATTCATGACTCATGATTCAATTCATGATTCATAATTCAAAATTCGATTTATGATTCATGATTCATGATTCAATTCATGATTCATGATTCATGATTCAATTCATGATTCATGATTCGATTAATGATTCATGATTCAATTCATGATTCATGATTCATGATTCATGATTCATTATTCGATTCATTATTCATGATTCATGATTCAATTCATGATTCATGATTCATTATTCATGATTCAATTCATGATTCATGATTCGATTCATGATTCTTGATTCATGGTTCATGATTTGATTCATGATTCATGATTCATGATTCAATTCATGATTCATGATTCGATTCATGATTCATTATTCAATTCATGATTCATGATTCATGATTTATGATTCAATTCATGATTCATGATTCATGATTCAATTAATGATTCAATTCATGATTCATGATTCAATTCACGATTCATGATTCATGATTCATGATTCTTGATTCATGATTCATGATTCATGATTCGATTAATGATTCATGATTTAATTTATGATTCATGATTCATGATTCGATTAATGATTCATGATTTAATTTATGATTCATGATTCATGATTCAATTCATGATTCATGATTCATGATTCATGATTCAATTCATGAATTACGATTCAATTCATGATTTATGATTCATGATTCATGATTCAATTCATGATTTAATTCATGATTCATGATTCATGATTCAATTCATGATTCCTGATTCATGATTCAATTCATGATTCATGATTCAATTCATGATCCGTTTCCTGATTCAATTCATAATTCATGATTCAAGATTCAATTCATGATTCATGATTCATGATTCATGATTCATTATTCGATTCATTATTCATGATTCATGATTCAATTCATGATTCAATTCATGATTCATGATTCGATTCATGATTCATGATTCATGATTCAATTTATGATTCATGATTTAATTCAAGATTCAATTCATGATTCAAGATTCAATTCATGATTCATGATTCAATTCACGATTCATGATTCATGATTCGATTAATGATTCATCATTTAATTTATGATTCATGATTCATGATTCAATTCATGATTCATGATTCATGATTCATGATTCAATTCATGAATTACGATTCAATTCATGATTTATGATTCATGATTCATGATTCAATTCATGATTTAATTCAAGATTCATGATTCATGATTCAATTCATGATTCCTGATTCATGATTCAATTCATGATTCATGATTCATGATTCATGATTCAATTCATGAATTACGATTCAATTCATGATTTATGATTCATGATTCATGATTCAATTCATGATTTAAATCATGATTCATAATTCAAGATTCGATTCATGATTCATGATTCAATTCATGATTCATGATTCATGATTCATGATTCGATTCATGATTCATTATTCATTATTCAATTCATGATTCATGATTCGATTCATGATTCATTATTTATGATTCAATTCATGATTCATGATTCAATTTATGATTCATGATTCATGACTCATGATTCATGACTCATGATTCAATTCATGATTCATAATTCAAAATTCGATTTATGATTCATGATTCATGATTCAATTCATGATTCATGATTCATGATTCAATTCATGATTCATGATTCGATTAATGATTCATGATTCAATTCATGATTCATGATTCATGATTCATGATTCATGATTCATTATTCGATTCATTATTCATGATTCATGATTCAATTCATGATTCATGATTCATTATTCATGATTCAATTCATGATTCATGATTCGATTCATGATTCTTGATTCATGGTTCATGATTTGATTCATGATTCATGATTCATGATTCAATTCATGATTCATGATTCGATTCATGATTCATTATTCAATTCATGATTCATGATTCATGATTTATGATTCAATTCATGATTCATGATTCATGATTCAATTAATGATTCAATTCATGATTCATGATTCAATTCACGATTCATGATTCATGATTCATGATTCTTGATTCATGATTCATGATTCGATTAATGATTCATGATTTAATTTATGATTCATGATTCATGATTCGATTAATGATTCATGATTTAATTTATGATTCATGATTCATGATTCAATTCATGATTCATGATTCATGATTCATGATTCAATTCATGAATTACGATTCAATTCATGATTTATGATTCATGATTCATGATTCAATTCATGATTTAATTCATGATTCATGATTCATGATTCAATTCATGATTCCTGATTCATGATTCAATTCATGATTCATGATTCAATTCATGATCCGTTTCCTGATTCAATTCATAATTCATGATTCAAGATTCAATTCATGATTCATGATTCAATTCACGATTCATTATTCATGATTCATGAATCGATTCATGATTCATGATTCATGAATCAATTCATGATTCATGATTCAATTTATAATTCATGATTCAATTTATGATTCAATTAATGATTCATGATTCAAGATTTAATTCATGATTCATGATTCAATTCACGATTCATGATTCATGATTCAATTCACGATTCATGGTTCATGATTCATGAATCGATTCATGATTCATGATTCATGATTCAATTCATGATTCATGATTCATTATTCATGATTCGATTCATGATTCATGATTCATAAATCAATTCATGATTTATGATTCAATTCATGATTAATGATTAATTGTTCAATTCATGATTCATGATTCAATTCATGATTCAAGATTCAATTCATGATTCATGATTCAATTCATGATTCATGATTCAATTCATGACTCATGATTCAATTCATGATTCATAATTCAAAATTCGATTTATGATTCATGATTCATGATTCAATTCATGATTCATGATTCATGATTCAATTCATGATTCATGATTCATGATTCATGATTCAATTCATGATTCATAATTCATGATTCATGATTCAATTCATGATTCATAATTCATGATTCATGATTCAATATATGATTCATGATTTATGATACATGATTAATGTTTCAATTCATGATTCATTTCATGATTCATGATACAATTCATGATTCGATTCCTGATTCAATTCATGATTCATGATTCGATTTATTATTCATGATTCATGATTTAATTCATGATTCATGATTCATGATTCATGATTCATGATTCGATTCATGATTCATGATTCAATTCATGATTCATGATTCATGATTCATGATTCAATTCATGATTCTTGATTCAAGATTCGATTCATGATTCTTGATTCAATTTATGATTCATGATTCATGATTAATGATTCAATTCATGATTCATGATTCATGATTTGATTCATGATTCATGATTCATGATTCATGATTCATGATTCAATTCATGATTCATGATTCATGATTCATGATTCAATTCATGATTCTTGATTCAAGATTCGATTCATGATTCTTGATTCAATTTATGATTCATGATTCATGATTCATGATTCAATTCATGATTCATGATTCAATTCAAGATTCGATTCCTGATTCATTTCATGATTCATGATTCAATTCATGATTCAAGATTCAATTCATGATTTAATTCATGAATCAATTCATTATTCATGATTCAATTCATGATTCGATTCATGATTGATGATTTAATTCATGATTCAATTCATGATTCATGATTCATGACTCGATTCATGATTCATGATTCAATTCATGATTCATGATTCATGATTTGATTCATGATTCATTATTCATGATTCAATTCATGATTCATGATTTATGATTCATGATTCAATTCTTGATTCATGATTCAATTCATAAATCTTGAATCATGATTTATGATTCGATTCATAATTCATGATTCAATTCATGATTCATGATTCATGATTCATGATTCAATTAATGATTCATTATTCGATTTATGATTTATGATTCATGATTCAATTCATGATTCATGATTCGATTCATGATTCATGATTCACGATTCAATTCATGATTCATGATTCATGATTCATGATTATATTCATGATTCATGATTTATGATTCAATTCATGATTCATGATTCGATTCATGATTCATAATTCAATTTATGATTTATGATTCATGATTCAATTCATGATTCATGATTTGATTCATGATTCATGATTTATGATTCAATTCATGATTCATGATTCATGATTCATGATTCTATTCATGATTTATGATTCATGATTCAATTCATGATTCATGATTCGATTCATGACTCATGATTCAATTCATGATTCATGATTTGATTCATGATTCATGATTCATGATTCAATTCATGATTCATGATTCAATTCATGATTCATGATTTAATTCATGATTCAAATTATGATTCATGATTCATGATTCTATTCATGATTCATGATTCATGATTCAATTCATGATTCATGATTCGATTCATGATTCATGATTCAATTCATGATTCATGATTCGATTCATGATTCATGATTCATGATTCAATTCATGATTCATGATTTAATTCATGATTCAATTCATGATTCATGATTCAGTTTATGATTCATGATTCAATTTATGATTCATAAATCATGATTTAATTCATGATTCAATTCATGATTCATGATTCATGGTTCAATTCATGATTCATGATTCATGATTCAAAATTCAATTTATGATTCGTTTCATGATTCAATTCATGATTCATGATTCATGATTATATTCATGATTCATGATTTATGATTCAATTCATGATTCATGATTCGATTCATGATTCATAATTCAATTTATGATTCATGATTCATGATTCAATTCATGATTCATGATTTGATTCATGATTCATGATTTATGATTCAATTCATGATTCATGATTCATGATTCATGATTCATGATTCATGATTCTATTCATGATTTATGATTCATGATTCAATTCATGATTCATGATTCGATTCATGACTCATGATTCAATTCATGATTCATGATTTGATTCATGATTCATGATTCATGATTCAATTCATGATTCATGATTCATGATTCATGATTCGATTCATGACTCATGATTCAATTCATGATTCATGATTTGATTCATGATTCATGATTCATGATTCAATTCATGATTCATGATTCATGATTCATGATTCAATTCATGATTCATGATTTAATTCATAATTCAAATTATGATTCATGATTCTATTCATGATTCATGATTCATGATTCATGATTCAATTCATGATTCGATTACTGATTCATTTCATGATTCATGATTCAATTCATGATTCATGATTCATGATTCGATTTATGATTCTTGATTCATGATTCATGATTCAATTCATGATTCAAGATTCAATTCATGATTTAATTCATGAATCAATTCATTATTCATGATTCAATTCATGATTCGATTCATGATTCATGATTCAATTCATGATTCAATTCATGATTCATGATTCATGACTCGATTCATGATTCATGATTCAATTCATGATTCATGATTCATGATTCGATTCATGATTCATTATTCATGATTCAATTCATGATTCATGATTTATGATTCATGATTCAATTCTTGATTCATGATTCGATTCATAAATCTTGAATCATGATTTATGATTCGATTCATAATTCATGATTCAATTCATGATTCA
Organism: Mixophyes australis; assembly: GCA_036250195.1. Classification (NCBI taxonomy): domain Eukaryota; kingdom Metazoa; phylum Chordata; class Amphibia; order Anura; family Limnodynastidae; genus Mixophyes; species Mixophyes australis. The sequence goes on along the minus strand of JAVHZZ010000206.1, from coordinate 65,007 downwards.
TGATTCATGATTCAATTAATGATTCATTATTCGATTTATGATTTATGATTCATGATTCAATTCATGATTCATGATTCGATTCATGATTCATGATTCACGATTCAATTCATGATTCATGATTCATGATTCATGATTATATTCATGATTCATGATTTATGATTCAATTCATGATTCATGATTCGATTCATGATTCATAATTCAATTTATGATTCATGATTTGAATCATGATTCATGATTCATGATTCAATTCATGATTCATGATTCATGATTCAATTCATGATTCATGATTTAATTTATGATTCAAATTATGATTCATGATTCATGATTCTATTCATGATTCATTAATCATGATTCAATTCATGATTCATGATTCGATTCATGATTCATGATTCAATTCATGATTCATGATTCGATTCATGATTCATGATTCATGATTCTATTCATGATTCATTAATCATGATTCAATTCATGATTCATGATTCGATTCATGATTCATGATTCAATTCATGATTCATGATTCGATTCATGATTCATGATTCATGATTCAATTCATGATTCATGATTTAAATCATGATTCAATTCATGATTCATGATTCAGTTTATGATTCATGATTCATGATTCAATTTATGATTCATAAATCATGATTTAATTCATGATTCAATTCATGATTCATGATTCATGATTCAATTCATGATTCATGATTCATGATTCAAAATTCAATTTATGATTCGTTTCATGATTCAATTCATGATTCATGATTCATGATTCATGATTATATTCATGATTCATGATTTATGATTCAATTCATGATTCATGATTCATAATTCAATTTATGATTCATGATTTGATTCATGATTCATGATTTATGATTCAATTCATGATTCATGATTCATGATTCATGATTCTATTCATGATTTATGATTCATGATTCAATTCATGATTCATGATTCGATTCATGACTCATGATTCAATTCATGATTCATGATTTGATTCATGATTCATGATTCAATTCATGATTCATGATTCATGACTCATGATTCAATTCATGATTCATGATTTAATTCATGATTCAAATTATGATTCATGATTCATGATTCTATTCATGATTCATGATTCAATTCATGATTCATGATTCGATTCATGATTCATGATTCAATTCATGATTCATGATTCGATTCATGATTCATGATTCATGATTCAATTCATGATTCATGATTTAATTCATGATTCAATTCATGATTCATGATTCAGTTTATGATTCATGATTCATGATTCAATTTATGATTCATAAATCATGATTTAATTCATGATTCAATTCATGATTCATGATTCATGATTCAAAATTCAATTTATGATTCGTTTCATGATTCAATTCATGATTCATAATTCGATTTATGATTCATGATTCATGATTTAATTCATGATTCATGATTCAATTCATGATTCATGATTCATGATTCAATTCATGATTCATGATTCAAATTATAATTCAATTCATGATTCATTATTAATGATTCAATTCATGAATCAATTCATGAGTCATGATTCAATTAATGATTCATGATTCAATTCATGATTCATGATTCATGATTCTTGATTCATGATTCATGATTCGATTCAAAATTAATGATTCATGATTCAACTCATGATTCATGATTCGATTCATGATTCATGATTCATGATTTATGATTCAATTCATGATTCATGATTCAATTAATGATTCAATTCATGATTCATGATTCATGATTCAATTTATGATTCATGATTCAAATCATGATTCAATTCATGATTCATGATTCAAGATTCAATTCATGATTCATGATTCAATTCATGATTCAAGATTCAATTCATGATTCATGATTCAATTCACGATTCATGATTCATGATTCATGAATCGATTCATGATTCATGAATCGATTCATGATTCATGATTCATGATTCAATTCATGACTAATGATTCATGATTCAATTCATGATTCATGATTCAATTCATGATTCATTATTCAATTCATGAATTATGATTCATGATTCATGATTCAATTAATGATTCATGATTCATGATTCAATTCATGATTCATGATTCAAATTATAATTCAATTCATGATTCATGATTCATGATTAATGATTCAATTCATGATTCAATTCATGATTCATTATTCGATTCATGATTCATGATTCAATTCATGATTCATGATTCATGATTCATGATTCATTATGCGATTCATGATTCATGATTCAATTCATGATTCATGATTAATGATTCATTATTCAATTCATGATTCATGATTCATGATTCAATTTATGATTCATGATTCAATTCATGTTTCATAATTCATGATTCATGATTCAATTCATGATTTATGTTTCATGACTCGATTCATGATTCATGATTCAATTCATGTTTCATAATTCATGATTCATGATTCATTTCATGATTTATGATTCATGATTCATGATTCAATTCATGATTCACGATTCAATTCATGATTTATGATTTATGATTCATGATTCAATTCATGATTAAATTCATGATTCATGATTCAATTCATGATTCCTGATTCATGATTCAATTCATGATTAATGATTCAATTCATGATCCGTTTCCTGATTCAATTCATGATTCATAATTCAAGATTTGATTCATGATTCATGATTCAATTCATGATTCATGATTCATGATTCATGATTCATGATTCGATTCATGATTCATTATTCATGATTCAATTCATGATTCATGATTCGATTCATGATTCATTATTTATGATTCAATACATGATTTATGATTCAATTTATGATTCATGATTCATGACTCATGATTCAATTCATGATTCAATTCATGATTCATAATTCAAAATTCGATTTATGATTCATGATTCAATTCATGATTCATGATTCATGATTCTTGATTCATGATTAAATTCATGATTCATGATTCGATTCATGATTCTTGATTCATGATTCATGATTCGATTCATGATTCATAATTCATGATTTAATTCATGATTCGATTCATGATTCATGATTCAATTCATGATTTATGATTCAATTCATGATTCAATTCATGATTCATGATTCATGATTCATGATTCAATTCATGATTGATGATTCATGATTTAATTCATGATTCATGATTCATGATTCAATTCATGATTCATGATTCGATTCCTGATTCATGATTCAATTCATGATTCATGATTCATGATTCATGATTCAATTCATGATTCATGATTCGATTCATGATTCATGATTCATGATTCATGATTCATTATTCGATTCATTATTCATGATTCATGATTCAATTCATGATTCAATTCATGATTCATGATTCGATTCATGATTCATGATTCATGATTCAATTTATGATTCATGATTTAATTCAAGATTCAATTCATGATTCAAGATTCAATTCATGATTCATGATTCAATTCACGATTCATGATTCATGATTCGATTAATGATTCATCATTTAATTTATGATTCATGATTCATGATTCAATTCATGATTCATGATTCATGATTCATGATTCAATTCATGAATTACGATTCAATTCATGATTTATGATTCATGATTCATGATTCAATTCATGATTTAATTCAAGATTCATGATTCATGATTCAATTCATGATTCCTGATTCATGATTCAATTCATGATTCATGATTCATGATTCATGATTCAATTCATGAATTACGATTCAATTCATGATTTATGATTCATGATTCATGATTCAATTCATGATTTAAATCATGATTCATAATTCAAGATTCGATTCATGATTCATGATTCAATTCATGATTCATGATTCATGATTCATGATTCGATTCATGATTCATTATTCATTATTCAATTCATGATTCATGATTCGATTCATGATTCATTATTTATGATTCAATTCATGATTCATGATTCAATTTATGATTCATGATTCATGACTCATGATTCATGACTCATGATTCAATTCATGATTCATAATTCAAAATTCGATTTATGATTCATGATTCATGATTCAATTCATGATTCATGATTCATGATTCAATTCATGATTCATGATTCGATTAATGATTCATGATTCAATTCATGATTCATGATTCATGATTCATGATTCATTATTCGATTCATTATTCATGATTCATGATTCAATTCATGATTCATGATTCATTATTCATGATTCAATTCATGATTCATGATTCGATTCATGATTCTTGATTCATGGTTCATGATTTGATTCATGATTCATGATTCATGATTCAATTCATGATTCATGATTCGATTCATGATTCATTATTCAATTCATGATTCATGATTCATGATTTATGATTCAATTCATGATTCATGATTCATGATTCAATTAATGATTCAATTCATGATTCATGATTCAATTCACGATTCATGATTCATGATTCATGATTCTTGATTCATGATTCATGATTCATGATTCGATTAATGATTCATGATTTAATTTATGATTCATGATTCATGATTCGATTAATGATTCATGATTTAATTTATGATTCATGATTCATGATTCAATTCATGATTCATGATTCATGATTCATGATTCAATTCATGAATTACGATTCAATTCATGATTTATGATTCATGATTCATGATTCAATTCATGATTTAATTCATGATTCATGATTCATGATTCAATTCATGATTCCTGATTCATGATTCAATTCATGATTCATGATTCAATTCATGATCCGTTTCCTGATTCAATTCATAATTCATGATTCAAGATTCAATTCATGATTCATGATTCATGATTCATGATTCATTATTCGATTCATTATTCATGATTCATGATTCAATTCATGATTCAATTCATGATTCATGATTCGATTCATGATTCATGATTCATGATTCAATTTATGATTCATGATTTAATTCAAGATTCAATTCATGATTCAAGATTCAATTCATGATTCATGATTCAATTCACGATTCATGATTCATGATTCGATTAATGATTCATCATTTAATTTATGATTCATGATTCATGATTCAATTCATGATTCATGATTCATGATTCATGATTCAATTCATGAATTACGATTCAATTCATGATTTATGATTCATGATTCATGATTCAATTCATGATTTAATTCAAGATTCATGATTCATGATTCAATTCATGATTCCTGATTCATGATTCAATTCATGATTCATGATTCATGATTCATGATTCAATTCATGAATTACGATTCAATTCATGATTTATGATTCATGATTCATGATTCAATTCATGATTTAAATCATGATTCATAATTCAAGATTCGATTCATGATTCATGATTCAATTCATGATTCATGATTCATGATTCATGATTCGATTCATGATTCATTATTCATTATTCAATTCATGATTCATGATTCGATTCATGATTCATTATTTATGATTCAATTCATGATTCATGATTCAATTTATGATTCATGATTCATGACTCATGATTCATGACTCATGATTCAATTCATGATTCATAATTCAAAATTCGATTTATGATTCATGATTCATGATTCAATTCATGATTCATGATTCATGATTCAATTCATGATTCATGATTCGATTAATGATTCATGATTCAATTCATGATTCATGATTCATGATTCATGATTCATTATTCGATTCATTATTCATGATTCATGATTCAATTCATGATTCATGATTCATTATTCATGATTCAATTCATGATTCATGATTCGATTCATGATTCTTGATTCATGGTTCATGATTTGATTCATGATTCATGATTCATGATTCAATTCATGATTCATGATTCGATTCATGATTCATTATTCAATTCATGATTCATGATTCATGATTTATGATTCAATTCATGATTCATGATTCATGATTCAATTAATGATTCAATTCATGATTCATGATTCAATTCACGATTCATGATTCATGATTCATGATTCTTGATTCATGATTCATGATTCGATTAATGATTCATGATTTAATTTATGATTCATGATTCATGATTCGATTAATGATTCATGATTTAATTTATGATTCATGATTCATGATTCAATTCATGATTCATGATTCATGATTCATGATTCAATTCATGAATTACGATTCAATTCATGATTTATGATTCATGATTCATGATTCAATTCATGATTTAATTCATGATTCATGATTCATGATTCAATTCATGATTCCTGATTCATGATTCAATTCATGATTCATGATTCAATTCATGATCCGTTTCCTGATTCAATTCATAATTCATGATTCAAGATTCAATTCATGATTCATGATTCAATTCACGATTCATTATTCATGATTCATGAATCGATTCATGATTCATGATTCATGAATCAATTCATGATTCATGATTCAATTTATAATTCATGATTCAATTTATGATTCAATTAATGATTCATGATTCAAGATTTAATTCATGATTCATGATTCAATTCACGATTCATGATTCATGATTCAATTCACGATTCATGGTTCATGATTCATGAATCGATTCATGATTCATGATTCATGATTCAATTCATGATTCATGATTCATTATTCATGATTCGATTCATGATTCATGATTCATAAATCAATTCATGATTTATGATTCAATTCATGATTAATGATTAATTGTTCAATTCATGATTCATGATTCAATTCATGATTCAAGATTCAATTCATGATTCATGATTCAATTCATGATTCATGATTCAATTCATGACTCATGATTCAATTCATGATTCATAATTCAAAATTCGATTTATGATTCATGATTCATGATTCAATTCATGATTCATGATTCATGATTCAATTCATGATTCATGATTCATGATTCATGATTCAATTCATGATTCATAATTCATGATTCATGATTCAATTCATGATTCATAATTCATGATTCATGATTCAATATATGATTCATGATTTATGATACATGATTAATGTTTCAATTCATGATTCATTTCATGATTCATGATACAATTCATGATTCGATTCCTGATTCAATTCATGATTCATGATTCGATTTATTATTCATGATTCATGATTTAATTCATGATTCATGATTCATGATTCATGATTCATGATTCGATTCATGATTCATGATTCAATTCATGATTCATGATTCATGATTCATGATTCAATTCATGATTCTTGATTCAAGATTCGATTCATGATTCTTGATTCAATTTATGATTCATGATTCATGATTAATGATTCAATTCATGATTCATGATTCATGATTTGATTCATGATTCATGATTCATGATTCATGATTCATGATTCAATTCATGATTCATGATTCATGATTCATGATTCAATTCATGATTCTTGATTCAAGATTCGATTCATGATTCTTGATTCAATTTATGATTCATGATTCATGATTCATGATTCAATTCATGATTCATGATTCAATTCAAGATTCGATTCCTGATTCATTTCATGATTCATGATTCAATTCATGATTCAAGATTCAATTCATGATTTAATTCATGAATCAATTCATTATTCATGATTCAATTCATGATTCGATTCATGATTCATGATTCAATTCATGATTCAATTCATGATTCATGATTCATGACTCGATTCATGATTCATGATTCAATTCATGATTCATGATTCATGATTTGATTCATGATTCATTATTCATGATTCAATTCATGATTCATGATTTATGATTCATGATTCAATTCTTGATTCATGATTCAATTCATAAATCTTGAATCATGATTTATGATTCGATTCATAATTCATGATTCAATTCATGATTCATGATTCATGATTCATGATTCAATTAATGATTCATTATTCGATTTATGATTTATGATTCATGATTCAATTCATGATTCATGATTCGATTCATGATTCATGATTCACGATTCAATTCATGATTCATGATTCATGATTCATGATTATATTCATGATTCATGATTTATGATTCAATTCATGATTCATGATTCGATTCATGATTCATAATTCAATTTATGATTTATGATTCATGATTCAATTCATGATTCATGATTTGATTCATGATTCATGATTTATGATTCAATTCATGATTCATGATTCATGATTCATGATTCTATTCATGATTTATGATTCATGATTCAATTCATGATTCATGATTCGATTCATGACTCATGATTCAATTCATGATTCATGATTTGATTCATGATTCATGATTCATGATTCAATTCATGATTCATGATTCAATTCATGATTCATGATTTAATTCATGATTCAAATTATGATTCATGATTCATGATTCTATTCATGATTCATGATTCATGATTCAATTCATGATTCATGATTCGATTCATGATTCATGATTCAATTCATGATTCATGATTCGATTCATGATTCATGATTCAATTCATGATTCATGATTCGATTCATGATTCATGATTCATGATTCAATTCATGATTCATGATTTAATTCATGATTCAATTCATGATTCATGATTCAGTTTATGATTCATGATTCAATTTATGATTCATAAATCATGATTTAATTCATGATTCAATTCATGATTCATGATTCATGGTTCAATTCATGATTCATGATTCATGATTCAAAATTCAATTTATGATTCGTTTCATGATTCAATTCATGATTCATGATTCATGATTATATTCATGATTCATGATTTATGATTCAATTCATGATTCATGATTCGATTCATGATTCATAATTCAATTTATGATTCATGATTCATGATTCAATTCATGATTCATGATTTGATTCATGATTCATGATTTATGATTCAATTCATGATTCATGATTCATGATTCATGATTCATGATTCATGATTCTATTCATGATTTATGATTCATGATTCAATTCATGATTCATGATTCGATTCATGACTCATGATTCAATTCATGATTCATGATTTGATTCATGATTCATGATTCATGATTCAATTCATGATTCATGATTCATGATTCATGATTCGATTCATGACTCATGATTCAATTCATGATTCATGATTTGATTCATGATTCATGATTCATGATTCAATTCATGATTCATGATTCATGATTCATGATTCAATTCATGATTCATGATTTAATTCATAATTCAAATTATGATTCATGATTCTATTCATGATTCATGATTCATGATTCATGATTCAATTCATGATTCGATTACTGATTCATTTCATGATTCATGATTCAATTCATGATTCATGATTCATGATTCGATTTATGATTCTTGATTCATGATTCATGATTCAATTCATGATTCAAGATTCAATTCATGATTTAATTCATGAATCAATTCATTATTCATGATTCAATTCATGATTCGATTCATGATTCATGATTCAATTCATGATTCAATTCATGATTCATGATTCATGACTCGATTCATGATTCATGATTCAATTCATGGTTCATGATTCATGATTCGATTCATGATTCATTATTCATGATTCAATTCATGATTCATGATTTATGATTCATGATTCAATTCTTGATTCATGATTCGATTCATAAATCTTGAATCATGATTTATGATTCGATTCATAATTCATGATTCAATTCATGATTCATGATTCATGATTCAATTAATGATTCATTATTCGATTTATGATTTATGATTCATGATTCAATTCATGATTCATGATTCGATTCATGATTCATGATTCACGATTCAATTCATGATTCATGATTCATGATTCATGATTATATTCATGATTCATGATTTATGATTCAATTCATGATTCATGATTCGATTCATGATTCATAATTCAATTTATGATTCATGATTTGAATCATGATTCATGATTCATGATTCAATTCATGATTCATGATTCATGATTCATGATTCAATTCATGATTCATGATTTAATTTATGATTCAAATTATGATTCATGATTCATGATTCTATTCATGATTCATTAATCATGATTCAATTCATGATTCATGATTCGATTCATGATTCATGATTCAATTCATGATTCATGATTCGATTCATGATTCATGATTCATGATTCTATTCATGATTCATTAATCATGATTCAATTCATGATTCATGATTCGATTCATGATTCATGATTCAATTCATGATTCATGATTCGATTCATGATTCATGATTCATGATTCAATTCATGATTCATGATTTAAATCATGATTCAATTCATGATTCATGATTCAGTTTATGATTCATGATTCATGATTCAATTTATGATTCATAAATCATGATTTAATTCATGATTCAATTCATGATTCATGATTCATGATTCAATTCATGATTCATGATTCATGATTCAAAATTCAATTTATGATTCGTTTCATGATTCAATTCATGATTCATGATTCATGATTCATGATTATATTCATGATTCATGATTTATGATTCAATTCATGATTCATGATTCATAATTCAATTTATGATTCATGATTTGATTCATGATTCATGATTTATGATTCAATTCATGATTCATGATTCATGATTCATGATTCTATTCATGATTTATGATTCATGATTCAATTCATGATTCATGATTCGATTCATGACTCATGATTCAATTCATGATTCATGATTTGATTCATGATTCATGATTCAATTCATGATTCATGATTCATGACTCATGATTCAATTCATGATTCATGATTTAATTCATGATTCAAATTATGATTCATGATTCATGATCTATTCATGATTCATGATTCAATTCATGATTCATGATTCGATTTATGATTCATGATTCAATTCATGATTCATGATTCGATTCATGATTCATGATTCATGATTCAATTCATGATTCATGATTTAATTCATGATTCAATTCATGATTCATGATTCAGTTTATGATTCATGATTCATGATTCAATTTATGATTCATAAATCATGATTTAATTCATGATTCAATTCATGATTCATGATTCATGATTCAAAATTCAATTTATGATTCGTTTCATGATTCAATTCATGATTCATAATTCGATTTATGATTCATGATTCATGATTTAATTCATGATTCATGATTCAATTCATGATTCATGATTCATGATTCAATTCATGATTCATGATTCAAATTATAATTCAATTCATGATTCATGATTCATTATTAATGATTCAATTCATGAATCAATTCATGAGTCATGATTCAATTAATGATTCATGATTCAATTCATGATTCATGATTCATGATTCTTGATTCATGATTCATGATTCGATTCAAAATTAATGATTCATGATTCAACTCATGATTCATGATTCGATTCATGATTCATGATTCATGATTTATGATTCAATTCATGATTCATGATTCAATTAATGATTCAATTCATGATTCATGATTCATGATTCAATTTATGATTCATGATTCAAATCATGATTCAATTCATGATTCATGATTCAAGATTCAATTCATGATTCATGATTCAATTCATGATTCAAGATTCAATTCATGATTCATGATTCAATTCACGATTCATGATTCATGATTCATGAATCGATTCATGATTCATGAATCGATTCATGATTCATGATTCATGATTCAATTCATGACTAATGATTCATGATTCAATTCATGATTCATGATTCAATTCATGATTCATTATTCAATTCATGAATTATGATTCATGATTCATGATTCAATTAATGATTCATGATTCATATTATAATTCAATTCATGATTCATGATTCATGATTAATGATTCAATTCATGATTCAATTCATGATTCATTATTCGATTCATGATTCATGATTCAATTCATGATTCATGATTCATGATTCATGATTCATTATGCGATTCATGATTCATGATTCAATTCATGATTCATGATTAATGATTCATTATTCAATTCATGATTCATGATTCATGATTCAATTTATGATTCATGATTCAATTCATGTTTCATAATTCATGATTCATGATTCAATTCATGATTTATGTTTCATGACTCGATTCATGATTCATGATTCAATTCATGTTTCATAATTCATGATTCATGATTCATTTCATGATTTATGATTCATGATTCATGATTCAATTCATGATTCACGATTCAATTCATGATTTATGATTTATGATTCATGATTCAATTCATGATTAAATTCATGATTCATGATTCAATTCATGATTCCTGATTCCTGATTCAATTCATGATTAATGATTCAATTCATGATCCGTTTCCTGATTCAATTCATGATTCATAATTCAAGATTTGATTCATGATTCATGATTCAATTCATGATTCATGATTCATGATTCATGATTCATGATTCGATTCATGATTCATTATTCATGATTCAATTCATGATTCATGATTCGATTCATGATTCATTATTTATGATTCAATACATGATTCATGATTCAATTTATGATTCATGATTCATGACTCATGATTCAATTCATGATTCAATTCATGATTCATAATTCAAAATTCGATTTATGATTCATGATTCAATTCATGATTCATGATTCATGATTCTTGATTCATGATTAAATTCATGATTCATGATTCGATTCATGATTCTTGATTCATGATTCATGATTCGATTCATGATTCATAATTCATGATTTAATTCATGATTCGATTCATGATTCATGATTCAATTCATGATTTATGATTCAATTCATGATTCAATTCATGATTCATGATTCATGATTCATGATTCAATTCATGATTGATGATTCATGATTTAATTCATGATTCATGATTCATGATTCAATTCATGATTCGATTCCTGATTCATGATTCAATTCATGATTCATGATTCATGATTCATGATTCAATTCATGATTCATGATTTAATTCATGATTCATGATTCAGTTTATGATTCATGATTCATGATTCAATTTATGATTCATGATTCATGATTTAATTCATGATTCAATTCATGATTCATGATTCATGATTCATGATTCTATTCATGATTCATGATTCATGATTCAATTCATGATTCTTGATTCGATTCATGATTCATGATTCAATTCATGATTCATGATTCAATTCATGATTCATGATTTGATTTATGATTCATGATTCAATTCATGATTCATGATTCATGATTCTATTCATGATTCATGATTCATGATTCAATTCATGATTCATGATTCGATTCATGATTCATGATTCAATTCATGATTCATGATTCGATTCATGATTCATGATTCAATTCATGATTCATGATATATGATTTAATTCATGATTCATGATTTAATTCATGATTCAATTCATGATTCATGATTCAGTTTAAGATTCATGATTCATGATTCAATTTATGATTCATGATTCATGATTTAATTCATGATTCAATTCATGATTCATGATTCATGATTCAATTCATGATTAGTGATTCATGATTCAATTCATGATTCATAATTCATGATTCATGATTCAATTCATGATTCATGATTCATTATTCAATTCATGATTCATAATTCAGTTTATGATTCGTTTCATGATTCAATTCATGATTCATAATTCAATTTATGATTCATGATTCATGATTTAATTCATGATTCATAATTCATGATTCAATTCATGATTCATGATTCATGATTCAATTCATGATTCAATTCATGATTCATGATTTAAATTATAATTCAATTCATGATTCATGATTCATTATTAATGATTCAATTCATGAATCAATTCATGATTCATGATTCAATTCATGATTCATGATTCAATTCATGATTCATGATTCATGATTCTTGAATCATGATTCATGATTCGATTCAAGATTAATGATTCATGATTCAATTCATGATTCATGATTCGATTCATGATTCATGGTTCATGATTCAATTAATGATTCAATTCATGATTCATGATTCAATTTATGATTCGTGATTCAATTCATGATTCAATTCATGATTCAAGATTCAATTCATGATTCATGATTCAATTCACGATTCATGATTCATGATTCATGAATCGATTCATGATTCATGAATCGATTCATGATTCATGATTCAATTCATGACTAATGATTCATGATTCAATTCATGATTCATGATTCAATTCATGATTCATTATTCAATTCATGAATTATGATTCATGATTCATGATTCAATTAATGATTCATGATTCATGATTCATGATTCAATTCATGATTCATGATTCAAATTATAATTCAATTCATGATTCATGATTCATGATTAATGATTCAATTCATGATTCAATTCATGATTCATTATTCGATTCATGATTCATGATTCAATTCATGATTCATGATTCATGATTCATGATTCATTATGCGATTCATGATTCATGATTCATTATGCGATTCATGATTCATGATTCAATTCATGATTCATGATTAATGATTCATTATTCAATTCATGATTCATGATTCATGATTCAATTTATGATTCATGATTCAATTCATGTTTCATAATTCATGATTCATGATTCAATTCATGATTCATGTTTCATGACTCGATTCATGATTCATGATTCAATTCATGTTTCATAATTCATGATTCATGATTTATTTCATGATTTATGATTCATGATTCATGATTCAATTCATGATTCACGATTCAATTCATGATTTATGATTTATGATTCATGATTCAATTCATGATTAAATTCATGATTCATGATTCAATTCATGATTCCTGATTCATGATTCAATTCATGATTAATGATTCAATTCATGATCCGTTTCCTGATTCAATTCATGATTCATAATTCAAGATTTGATTCATGATTCATGATTCAATTCATGATTCATGATTCGATTCATGATTCATTATTTATGATTCAATACATGATTCATGATTCAATTTATGATTCATGATTCATGACTCATGATTCAATTCATGATTCAATTCATGATTCATAATTCAAAATTCGATTTATGATTCATGATTCAATTCATGATTCATGATTCATGATTCTTGATTCATGATTAAATTCATGATTCATGATTCGATTCATGATTCTTGATTCATGATTCATGATTCGATTCATGATTCATAATTCATGATTTAATTCATGATTCGATTCATGATTCATGATTCAATTCATGATTTATGATTCAATTCATGATTCAATTCATGATTCATGATTCATGATTCATGATTCATGATTCAATTCATGATTGATGATTCATGATTTAATTCATGATTCATGATTCATGATTCAATTCATGATTCATGATTCGATTCCTGATTCATGATTCAATTCATGATTCATGATTCATGATTCATGATTCAATTCATGATTCATGATTTAATTCATGATTCATGATTCAGTTTATGATTCATGATTCATGATTCAATTTATGATTCATGATTCATGATTTAATTCATGATTCAATTCATGATTCATGATTCATGATTCATGATTCAATTCATGATTCATGATTCATGATTCAATTCATGATTCTTGATTCGATTCATGATTCATGATTCAATTCATGATTCATGATTCATGATTCAATTCATGATTCATGATTTGATTCATGATTCATGATTCAATTCATGATTCATGATTCATGATTCATGATTCTATTCATGATTCATGATTCATGATTCAATTCATGATTCATGATTCGATTCATGATTCATGATTCAATTCATGATTCATGATTCGATTCATGATTCATGATTCAATTCATGATTCATGATTCATGATTCATGATTCAATTCATGATTCATGATTTAATTCATGATTCAATTCATGATTCATGATTCAGTTTAAGATTCATGATTCATGATTCAATTTATGATTCATGATTCATGATTTAATTCATGATTCAATTCATGATTCATGATTCATGATTCATGATTCAATTCATGATTAGTGATTCATGATTCAATTCATGATTCATAATTCATGATTCATGATTCAATTCATGATTCATGATTCATTATACAATTCATGATTCATAATTCAGTTTATGATTCGTTTCATGATTCAATTCATGATTCATAATTCGATTTATGATTCATGATTCATGATTTAATTCATGATTCATGATTCATGATTCAATTCATGATTCATGATTCATTATTCAATTCATGATTCAATTCATGATTCATGATTTAAATTATAATTCAATTCATGATTCATGATTCATTATTAATGATTCAATTCATGAATCAATTCATGATTCATGATTCATGATTCTTGATTCATGATTCATGATTCGATTCAAGATTAATGATTCATGATTCAATTCATGATTCATGATTCGATTCATGATTCATGGTTCATGATTCAATTAATGATTCAATTCATGATTCATGATTCAATTTATGATTCATGATTCAATTCATGATTCAATTCATGATTCAAGATTCAATTCATGATTCATGATTCAATTCACGATTCATGATTCATGATTCGATTCATGATTCATGATTCATAAATCAATTCATGATTCATGATTCAATTCATGACTAATGATTCATGATTCAATTCCTGATTCATGATTCAATTCATGATTCATGATTCAATTCATGAATTATGATTCATGATTCAATTCATGACTCATGATTCAATTCATGATTCGATTCCAGATTCAATTCATGATTCATGATTCGATTTATGATTCATGATTCATGATTCAATTCATGATTCATGATTCAATTCATGATTCATGATTCCATTCATGATTCAATTCATGATTCATGATTCAATTCATGATTAATGATTCAATTCATGATTCAATTCATGATTCATGATTCGATTCATGATTCATGATTCATGATTCATTATGCGATTCATGATTCATGATTCAATTCATGATTCATGATTCATGACTCAATTCATGATTCATGATTCGATTCATGATTCATGATTCAATTCATGATTCATGATTCATGATTCATGATTCATTATGCGATTCATGATTCATGATTCAATATATGATTCATGATTCGATTCATGATTCATTATTCAATTCATGATTCATGATTCATGATTTATGATTCAATTCATGATTCATGATTCAATTAATGATTAAATTCATGATTCATGATTCAATTTATGATTCATGATTCAATTCATGATTCAATTCATGATTCATGATTCAAGATTCAATTCATGATTCATGATTCAATTCACGATTCATGATTCATGATTCATGATTTGATTCATGATTCATGATTCATGATTCAATTCATGATTCATGATTCGATTCATGATTCTTGATTCATGATTCATGATTCGATTCATGATTCATGATTCGATTTATGATTCATGATTCAATTCATGTTTCATAATTCATGATTCATGATTCAATTCATGATTCATGATTTATGATTCAATTCATGATTCACGATTCAATTCATGATTTATGATTCATGATTCATGATTCAATTCATGATTCAATTCATGATTCATGATTCATGATATAATTCATTATTCCTGATTCATGATTTAATTCATGATTCATGATTCAATTCATGATCCGTTTCCTGATTCAATTCATGATTCATGATTCGAGATTCAATTCATGATTCAATTCATGATTCATAATTCAAGATTCGATTCATGATTCATGATTCAATTCATGATTCATGATTCATGATTCATGATTCGATTCATGATTCATTATTCAATTCATGATTCATGATTTGATTCATAATTCATTATTTATGATTCAATTCATGATTCATGATTCAATTTATGATTCTTGATTCATGACTCATGATTAAATTCATGATTCAATTCATGATTCATAATTCAAAATTCAATTTATGATTCATGATTCAATTCATAATTCATGATTCATGATTCATGATTCATGATTCGATTCATGATTCATGATTCAATTCATGATTCATGATTCGATTCATGATTCTTGATTCATGACTTATGATTCAATTCATTAATCATGATTCATGATTCGATTCATGATTCATGATTCAATTCATGTTTCATAATTCATTATTCGTGATTCAATTCATGATTCATGATTCTTGATTCAATTCATGATTCACGATTCAATTCATGATTTATGATTCATGATTCATGATTCAATTCATGATTCAATTCATGATTCATGATTCATGATTCAATTCATGATTCCTGATTCATGATTCAATTCATGATTCATGATTCAATTCATGATCCGTTTCCTGATTCAATTCATGATTCATGATTCGAGATTCAATTCATGATTCAATTCATGATTCATAATTCAAGATTTGATTCATGATTCATGATTCAATTCATGATTCATGATTCATGATTCATGATTCATGATTCGATTCATGATTCATTATTCATGATTCAATTCATGATTCATGATTCAATTTATGATTCATGATTCATGACTCATGATTCAATTCATGATTCAATTCATGATTCATAATTCAAAATTCGATTTATGATTCATTATTCAATTCATGATTCATGATTCATGATTCATGATTCATGGTTCGATTCATGATTCATGATTCATGATTCAATTCATGATTCATGATTCGATTTATGATTCTTGATTCAATTCATGATTCATGATTCATGATTCATGATTCATTATGCGATTCATGATTCATGATTCATTATGCGATTCATGATTCATGATTCAATTCATGATTCATGATTCATGATTCATGATTCATTATGCGATTCATGATTCATGATTCATTATGCGATTCATGATTCATGATTCAATTCATGATTCATGATTAATGATTCATTATTCAATTCATGATTCATGATTCATGATTCAATTTATGATTCATGATTCAATTCATGTTTCATAATTCATGATTCATGTTTCAATTCATGATTCATGTTTCATGACTCGATTCATGATTCATGATTCAATTCATGTTTCATAATTCATGATTCATGATTTATTTCATGATTTATGATTCATGATTCATGATTCAATTCATGATTCACGATTCAATTCATGATTTATGATTTATGATTCATGATTCAATTCATGATTAAATTCATGATTCATGATTCAATTCATGATTCCTGATTCATGATTCAATTCATGATTAATGATTCAATTCATGATCCGTTTCCTGATTCAATTCATGATTCATAATTCAAGATTTGATTCATGATTCATGATTCAATTCATGATTCATGATTCGATTCATGATTCATTATTTATGATTCAATACATGATTCATGATTCAATTTATGATTCATGATTCATGACTCATGATTCAATTCATGATTCAATTCATGATTCATAATTCAAAATTCGATTTATGATTCATGATTCAATTCATGATTCATGATTCTTGATTCATGATTAAATTCATGATTCATGATTCGATTCATGATTCTTGATTCATGATTCATGATTCGATTCATGATTCATAATTCATGATTTAATTCATGATTCGATTCATGATTCATGATTCAATTCATGATTTATGATTCAATTCATGATTCAATTCATGATTCATGATTCATGATTCATGATTCATGATTCAATTCATGATTGATGATTCATGATTTAATTCATGATTCATGATTCATGATTCAATTCATGATTCATGATTCGATTCCTGATTCATGATTCAATTCATGATTCATGATTCATGATTCATGATTCAATTCATGATTCATGATTTAATTCATGATTCATGATTCAGTTTATGATTCATGATTCATGATTCAATTTATGATTCATGATTCATGATTTAATTCATGATTCAATTCATGATTCATGATTCATGATTCATGATTCAATTCATGATTCATGATTCATGATTCAATTCATGATTCTTGATTCGATTCATGATTCATGATTCAATTCATGATTCATGATTCATGATTCAATTCATGATTCATGATTTGATTCATGATTCATGATTCAATTCATGATTCATGATTCATGATTCATGATTCTATTCATGATTCATGATTCATGATTCAATTCATGATTCATGATTCGATTCATGATTCATGATTCAATTCATGATTCATGATTCGATTCATGATTCATGATTCAATTCATGATTCATGATTCATGATTCATGATTCAATTCATGATTCATGATTTAATTCATGATTCAATTCATGATTCATGATTCAGTTTAAGATTCATGATTCATGATTCAATTTATGATTCATGATTCATGATTTAATTCATGATTCAATTCATGATTCATGATTCATGATTCATGATTCAATTCATGATTAGTGATTCATGATTCAATTCATGATTCATAATTCATGATTCATGATTCAATTCATGATTCATGATTCATTATACAATTCATGATTCATAATTCAGTTTATGATTCGTTTCATGATTCAATTCATGATTCATAATTCGATTTATGATTCATGATTCATGATTTAATTCATGATTCATGATTCATGATTCAATTCATGATTCATGATTCATTATTCAATTCATGATTCAATTCATGATTCATGATTTAAATTATAATTCAATTCATGATTCATGATTCATTATTAATGATTCAATTCATGAATCAATTCATGATTCATGATTCAATTCATGATTCATGATTCATGATTCTTGATTCATGATTCATGATTCGATTCAAGATTAATGATTCATGATTCAATTCATGATTCATGATTCGATTCATGATTCATGGTTCATGATTCAATTAATGATTCAATTCATGATTCATGATTCAATTTATGATTCATGATTCAATTCATGATTCAATTCATGATTCAAGATTCAATTCATGATTCATGATTCAATTCACGATTCATGATTCATGATTCGATTCATGATTCATGATTCATAAATCAATTCATGATTCATGATTCAATTCATGACTAATGATTCATGATTCAATTCCTGATTCATGATTCAATTCATGATTCATGATTCAATTCATGAATTATGATTCATGATTCAATTCATGACTCATGATTCAATTCATGATTCGATTCCAGATTCAATTCATGATTCATGATTCGATTTATGATTCATGATTCATGATTCAATTCATGATTCATGATTCAATTCATGATTCATGATTCCATTCATGATTCAATTCATGATTCATGATTCAAATTATAATTCAATTCATGATTCATGATTCATGATTAATGATTCAATTCATGATTCAATTCATGATTCATGATTCGATTCATGATTCATGATTCATGATTCATTATGCGATTCATGATTCATGATTCAATTCATGATTCATGATTCATGACTCAATTCATGATTCATGATTCGATTCATGATTCATGATTCAATTCATGATTCATGATTCATGATTCATGATTCATTATGCGATTCATGATTCATGATTCAATATATGATTCATGATTCGATTCATGATTCATTATTCAATTCATGATTCATGATTCATGATTTATGATTCAATTCATGATTCATGATTCAATTAATGATTAAATTCATGATTCATGATTCAATTTATGATTCATGATTCAATTCATGATTCAATTCATGATTCATGATTCAAGATTCAATTCATGATTCATGATTCAATTCACGATTCATGATTCATGATTCATGATTTGATTCATGATTCATGATTCATGATTCAATTCATGATTCATGATTCGATTCATGATTCTTGATTCATGATTCATGATTCGATTCATGATTCATGATTCGATTTATGATTCATGATTCAATTCATGTTTCATAATTCATGATTCATGATTCAATTCATGATTCATGATTTATGATTCAATTCATGATTCACGATTCAATTCATGATTTATGATTCATGATTCATGATTCAATTCATGATTCAATTCATGATTCATGATTCATGATATAATTCATTATTCCTGATTCATGATTTAATTCATGATTCATGATTCAATTCATGATCCGTTTCCTGATTCAATTCATGATTCATGATTCGAGATTCAATTCATGATTCAATTCATGATTCATAATTCAAGATTCGATTCATGATTCATGATTCAATTCATGATTCATGATTCATGATTCATGATTCGATTCATGATTCATTATTCAATTCATGATTCATGATTTGATTCATGATTCATTATTTATGATTCAATTCATGATTCATGATTCAATTTATGATTCATGATTCATGACTCATGATTAAATTCATGATTCAATTCATGATTCATAATTCAAAATTCAATTTATGATTCATGATTCAATTCATAATTCATGATTCATGATTCATGATTCATGATTCGATTCATGATTCATGATTCAATTCATGATTCATGATTCGATTCATGATTCTTGATTCATGACTTATGATTCAATTCATTAATCATGATTCATGATTCGATTCATGATTCATGATTCAATTCATGTTTCATAATTCATTATTCGTGATTCAATTCATGATTCATGATTCTTGATTCAATTCATGATTCACGATTCAATTCATGATTTATGATTCATGATTCATGATTCAATTCATGATTCAATTCATGATTCATGATTCATGATTCAATTCATGATTCCTGATTCATGATTCAATTCATGATTCATGATTCAATTCATGATCCGTTTCCTGATTCAATTCATGATTCATGATTCGAGATTCAATTCATGATTCAATTCATGATTCATAATTCAAGATTTGATTCATGATTCATGATTCAATTCATGATTCATGATTCATGATTCATGATTCATGATTCGATTCATGATTCATTATTCATGATTCAATTCATGATTCATGATTCAATTTATGATTCATGATTCATGACTCATGATTCAATTCATGATTCAATTCATGATTCATAATTCAAAATTCGATTTATGATTCATTATTCAATTCATGATTCATGATTCATGATTCATGATTCATGGTTCGATTCATGATTCATGATTCATGATTCAATTCATGATTCATGATTCGATTCATGATTCTTGATTCATGATTCATGATTCGATTCATGATTCATAATTCATGATTTAATTCATGATTCATGATTCGATTCATGATTCATGATTCAATTCATGATTCATGATTCAATTCATGATTCATGATTCATGATTCATGATTCAATTCATGATTGATGATTCATGATTCAATTCATGATTCAATTCATGATTCATAATTGATGATTCAATTTATGATTCATGATTCATGATTCAATTCATGATTCATGATTCATGATTCAATTCATGATTCAATTCATGATTCATGATTTATGATTCATGATTCATGATTCAATTCATGATTCATGATTCATGATTCAATTCATGATTCATAATTCATGATTCATGATTCAATTCATGATTCATGATTTATGATACATGATTAATGTTTCAATTCATGATTCATTTCATGATTCATGATACAATTCATGATTCGATTCCTGATTCAATTCATGATTCATGATTCAATTCATGATTCGATTCCTGATTCATTTCATGATTCATGATTCGATTTATGATTCTTGATTCATGATTCGATTTATGATTCTTGATTCATGATTCATGATTCAATTCATGATTCATGATTCAATTCATGATTCATGATTCAATTCATGATTCATGATTCTTGATTCATGATTCATGATTCATGATTCATGATTCATGATTCAATTCATGATTCAAGATTCAATTCATGATTCAATTCATGAATCAATTCATTATTCATGATTCAATTCATGATTCGATTCATGATTCCTGATTCAATTCATGATTCAATTCATGATTCATGATTCATGATTCGATTCATGATTCATTATTCATGATTCAATTCATGATTCATGATTCGATTCATGAATCTTGAATCAAGATTTATGATTCGATTCATGATTCATGATTCATGAGTCAATTCATGATTCATGATTCATGATTCATGATTCAATTAATGATTCATGATTCGATTTATGATTCATGATTCATGATTCAATTCATGATTCATGATTCGATTCATGATTCATGATTAATTATTCAATTCATGATTCATGATTCATAATTCATGATTCTATTCATGATTCATGATTCATGATTCAATTCATGATTCATGATTCGATTCATGATTCATGATTCAATTTATGATTCATGATTCATGATTCAATTCATGATTCATGATTCGATTCATGATTCATGATTCAATTTATGATTCATGATTCATGATTCTATTCATGATTCATGATTCATGATTCAATTCATGATTCATGATTCGATTCGTGATTCATGATTCAATTCATGATTCATGATTCATGATTCATGATTCATGATTCAATTCATGATTTATGATTCGATTCATGATTCATGATTCATGATTCAATTCATGATTCATGATTCATGATTCAATCCATGATTCATGATTTAATTCATGATTCAATTCATGATTCATGATTCATGATTCATGATTTAATTAATGATTCATGATTCAATTTATGATTCATGATTCATGATTTAATTCATGATTCAATTCATGATTCATGATTCATGATTCATAATTCAATTCATAATTCATGATTCATGATTCATGATTCATGATTCGATTCATGATTCATTATTCATTATTCAATTCATGATTCATGATTTATGATTCATGATTCAATTCATGATTCATGTTTCGATTCATGAATCTTGAATCACGATTTATGATTCGATTCATGATTCATGATTCAATTCATGATTCATGAATAATGATTCAATTCATGATTCATGATTCGATTTATGATTCATGATTCATGATTCAATTCATGATTCATGATTCGATTCATGATTCATGATTCATGATTCAATTCATGATTCATGATACATGATTCATGATTCTATTCATGATTCATGATTCATGATTCAATTCATGATTCATTATTCGATTCATGATTCATGATTCAATTCATGATTCATGATTCAATTCATGATTCATGATTCATGATTCTATTCATGATTCATGATTCAATTCATGATTCATGATTCGATTCATGATTCATGATTCAATTCATGATTTATGATTCGATTCATGATTCATGATTCATGATTCAATTCATTAATCATGATTCATGATTCGATTCATGATTCATGATTCAATTCATGTTTCATAATTCATGATTCAATTCATGATTCATGATTCATGATTCAATTCATGATTCCTGATTCATGATTCAATTCATGATTCATGATTTAATTCATGATCTGTTTCCTGTTTCAATTCATGATTCATGATTCGAGATTCAATTCATGATTCAATTCATGATTCATAATTCAAGATTCGATTCATGATTCATGATTCAATTCATGATTCATGATTCATGATTCGATTCATTATTCATTATTCATGATTCAAATCATGATTCATGATTCGATTCATGATTCATTATTTATGATTCAATTCATGATTCATGATTCAATTTATGATTCATGATTCATGACTCATGATTCAATTCATGATTCAATTCATGATTCATAATTCAAAATTTGATTTATGATTCATGATTCAATTCATGATTCATGATTCGTGATTCGATTCATGATTCATGATTCAATTCATGATTCATGATTCGATTCATGATTCTTGATTCATGATTCATGATTCGATTCATGATTCTTGATTCATGATTCATGATTCGATTCATGATTCATAATTCATGATTTAATTCATGATTCATAATTCATGATTCATGATTCAATTCATGATTCAATTCATGATTCATGATTCGATTCATGATTCATGATTCATGATTCATGATTCATGATTCAATTCATGATTCATGATTCATGATTCAATTCATGATTGATGATTCATGATTGAATTCTGAATTCAATTCATGATTCATGATTCATAATTCAATTCATGATTCATGATTCATGACTCAATTCATGATTCAATTCATGATTCATGATTCATGATTCATGATTCAATTCATGATTCATAATTCATGATTCATGATTCAATTCATGATTCATAATTCATGATTCATGATTCAATATATGATTCATGATTTATGATACATGATTAATGTTTCAATTCATGATTCAATTCATGATTCATGATTTAATTCATGATCTGTTTCCTGTTTCAATTCATGATTCATGATTCGAGATTCAATTCATGATTCATGATTTAATTCATGATCTGTTTCCTGTTTCAATTCATGATTCATGATTCGAGATTCAATTCATGATTCAATTCATGATTCATAATTCAAGATTCGATTCATGATTCATGATTCAATTCATGATTCATGATTCATGATTCATGATTCGATTCATTATTCATTATTCATGATTCAATTCATGATTCATGATTCGATTCATGATTCATTATTTATGATTCAATTCATGATTCATGATTCAATTTATGATTCATGATTCATGACTCATGATTCAATTCATGATTCATGACTCATGATTCAATTCATGATTCAATTCATGATTCATAATTCAAAATTCGATTTATGATTCATGATTCAATTCATGATTCAAGATTCGTGATTCGATTCATGATTCATGATTCAATTCATGATTCATGATTCGATTCATGATTCTTGATTCATGATTCATGATTCGATTCATGATTCATAATTCATGATTTAATTCATGATTCATAATTCATGATTCATGATTCAATTCATGATTCAATTCATGATTCATGATTCGATTCATGATTCATGATTCATGATTCATGATTCATTAATTCAATTCATGATTCATGATTCATGATTCATGATTCATGATTGATGATTCATGATTGAATTCTCAATTCAATTCATGATTCATGATTCATGATTCAATTCATGATTCATGATTCATGACTCAATTCATGATTCAATTCATGATTCATGATTCATGATTCATGATTCAATTCATGATTCATAATTCATGATTCATGATTCAATTCATGATTCATAATTCATGATTCATGATTCAATATATGATTCATAATTCATGATTCATGATTGATGTTTCAATCCATGATTCATTTCATGATTCATGATACAATTCATGATTCGATTCCTGATTCAATTCATGATTCATGATTCGATTTATTATTCATGATTCATGATTTAATTCATGATTCATGATTCATGATTCGATTCATGATTCATGATTCATGATTCAATTCATGATTCATGATTCATGATTCATGATTCAATTCATGATTCATGATTCAAGATTGGATTCAAGATTCTTGATTCAATTTATGATTCATGATTCATGATTCATGATTCGATTCATGATTCATGATTCATGATTCAATTCATGTTTCATAATTCATGATTCATGATTCAATTCATGATTTGATTCCTGATTCATTTCATGATTCATGATTCAATTCATGATTCATGATTCATGATTCGATTTATGATTCTTGATTCATGATTCATGATTCAATTCATGATTCATGATTTATGATTCATGATTCAATTAATGATTCATGATTCGATTCATGAATCCTGAATCATGATTTATGATTCGATTCATGATTCATGATTCAATTCATGATTCATGATTCATGATTCATGATTCAATTAATGATTCATGATTCGATTTATGATTCATGATTCATGATTCAATTCATGATTCATGATTCGATTCATGATTCATGATTCATGATTCGATTCATGATTCAATTCATGATTCATGATTCATGATTCATGATTCAATTCATGATTCATGATTCATGATTCGATTTATGATTCTTGATTCATGATTCATGATTCAATTCATGATTCAAGATTCAATTCATGATTCAATTAATGAATCAATTCATTATTCATGATTCAATTCATGATTCGATGCTTGATTCATGATTCAATTCATGATTCAATTCATGATTCATGATTCATGATTCAATTCATGATTCATGATTCTATTCATGATTCATGATTCATGATTCAATTCATGATTCATGATTCGATTCGTGATTCATGATTCAATTCATGATTCATGATTCATGATTCATGATTCATGATTCAATTCATGATTTATGATTCGATTCATGATTCATGATTCATGATTCAATTCATGATTCATGATTCATGATTCAATCCATGATTCATGATTTAATTCATGATTCAATTCATGATTCATGATTCATGATTCATGATTTAATTAATGATTCATGATTCAATTTATGATTCATGATTCATGATTTAATTCATGATTCAATTCATGATTCATGATTCATGATTCATAATTCAATTCATAATTCATGATTCATGATTCATGATTCATGATTCGATTCATGATTCATTATTCATTATTCAATTCATGATTCATGATTTATGATTCATGATTCAATTCATGATTCATGTTTCGATTCATGAATCTTGAATCACGATTTATGATTCGATTCATGATTCATGATTCAATTCATGATTCATGAATAATGATTCAATTCATGATTCATGATTCGATTTATGATTCATGATTCATGATTCAATTCATGATTCATGATTCGATTCATGATTCATGATTCATGATTCAATTCATGATTCATGATACATGATTCATGATTCTATTCATGATTCATGATTCATGATTCAATTCATGATTCATTATTCGATTCATGATTCATGATTCAATTCATGATTCATGATTCAATTCATGATTTATGATTCATGATTCTATTCATGATTCATGATTCAATTCATGATTCATGATTCGATTCATGATTCATGATTCAATTCATGATTTATGATTCGATTCATGATTCATGATTCATGATTCAATTCATTAATCATGATTCATGATTCGATTCATGATTCATGATTCAATTCATGTTTCATAATTCATGATTCAATTCATGATTCATGATTCATGATTCAATTCATGATTCCTGATTCATGATTCAATTCATGATTCATGATTTAATTCATGATCTGTTTCCTGTTTCAATTCATGATTCATGATTCGAGATTCAATTCATGATTCAATTCATGATTCATAATTCAAGATTCGATTCATGATTCATGATTCAATTCATGATTCATGATTCATGATTCGATTCATTATTCATTATTCATGATTCAAATCATGATTCATGATTCGATTCATGATTCATTATTTATGATTCAATTCATGATTCATGATTCAATTTATGATTCATGATTCATGACTCATGATTCAATTCATGATTCAATTCATGATTCATAATTCAAAATTTGATTTATGATTCATGATTCAATTCATGATTCATGATTCGTGATTCGATTCATGATTCATGATTCAATTCATGATTCATGATTCGATTCATGATTCTTGATTCATGATTCATGATTCGATTCATGATTCTTGATTCATGATTCATGATTCGATTCATGATTCATAATTCATGATTTAATTCATGATTCATAATTCATGATTCATGATTCAATTCATGATTCAATTCATGATTCATGAT
This sequence comes from Mixophyes australis, assembly GCA_036250195.1. Classification (NCBI taxonomy): domain Eukaryota; kingdom Metazoa; phylum Chordata; class Amphibia; order Anura; family Limnodynastidae; genus Mixophyes; species Mixophyes australis. The sequence goes on along the minus strand of JAVHZZ010000206.1, from coordinate 35,796 downwards.
TCGATTCATGATTCATGATTCATGATTCATGATTCATGATTCAATTCATGATTCATGATTCATGATTCAATTCATGATTGATGATTCATGATTGAATTCTGAATTCAATTCATGATTCATGATTCATAATTCAATTCATGATTCATGATTCATGACTCAATTCATGATTCAATTCATGATTCATGATTCATGATTCATGATTCAATTCATGATTCATAATTCATGATTCATGATTCAATTCATGATTCATAATTCATGATTCATGATTCAATATATGATTCATGATTTATGATACATGATTAATGTTTCAATTCATGATTCAATTCATGATTCATGATTTAATTCATGATCTGTTTCCTGTTTCAATTCATGATTCATGATTCGAGATTCAATTCATGATTCATGATTTAATTCATGATCTGTTTCCTGTTTCAATTCATGATTCATGATTCGAGATTCAATTCATGATTCAATTCATGATTCATAATTCAAGATTCGATTCATGATTCATGATTCAATTCATGATTCATGATTCATGATTCATGATTCGATTCATTATTCATTATTCATGATTCAATTCATGATTCATGATTCGATTCATGATTCATTATTTATGATTCAATTCATGATTCATGATTCAATTTATGATTCATGATTCATGACTCATGATTCAATTCATGATTCATGACTCATGATTCAATTCATGATTCAATTCATGATTCATAATTCAAAATTCGATTTATGATTCATGATTCAATTCATGATTCAAGATTCGTGATTCGATTCATGATTCATGATTCAATTCATGATTCATGATTCGATTCATGATTCTTGATTCATGATTCATGATTCGATTCATGATTCATAATTCATGATTTAATTCATGATTCATAATTCATGATTCATGATTCAATTCATGATTCAATTCATGATTCATGATTCGATTCATGATTCATGATTCATGATTCATGATTCATTAATTCAATTCATGATTCATGATTCATGATTCATGATTCATGATTGATGATTCATGATTGAATTCTCAATTCAATTCATGATTCATGATTCATGATTCAATTCATGATTCATGATTCATGACTCAATTCATGATTCAATTCATGATTCATGATTCATGATTCATGATTCAATTCATGATTCATAATTCATGATTCATGATTCAATTCATGATTCATAATTCATGATTCATGATTCAATATATGATTCATAATTCATGATTCATGATTGATGTTTCAATCCATGATTCATTTCATGATTCATGATACAATTCATGATTCGATTCCTGATTCAATTCATGATTCATGATTCGATTTATTATTCATGATTCATGATTTAATTCATGATTCATGATTCATGATTCGATTCATGATTCATGATTCATGATTCAATTCATGATTCATGATTCATGATTCATGATTCAATTCATGATTCATGATTCAAGATTGGATTCAAGATTCTTGATTCAATTTATGATTCATGATTCATGATTCATGATTCGATTCATGATTCATGATTCATGATTCAATTCATGTTTCATAATTCATGATTCATGATTCAATTCATGATTTGATTCCTGATTCATTTCATGATTCATGATTCAATTCATGATTCATGATTCATGATTCGATTTATGATTCTTGATTCATGATTCATGATTCAATTCATGATTCATGATTTATGATTCATGATTCAATTAATGATTCATGATTCGATTCATGAATCCTGAATCATGATTTATGATTCGATTCATGATTCATGATTCAATTCATGATTCATGATTCATGATTCATGATTCAATTAATGATTCATGATTCGATTTATGATTCATGATTCATGATTCAATTCATGATTCATGATTCGATTCATGATTCATGATTCATGATTCGATTCATGATTCAATTCATGATTCATGATTCATGATTCATGATTCAATTCATGATTCATGATTCATGATTCGATTTATGATTCTTGATTCATGATTCATGATTCAATTCATGATTCAAGATTCAATTCATGATTCAATTAATGAATCAATTCATTATTCATGATTCAATTCATGATTCGATGCTTGATTCATGATTCAATTCATGATTCAATTCATGATTCATGATTCATGACTCGATTCATGATTCATGATTCATGATTCAATTCATGATTCATAATTCATGATTCATGATTCATGATTCGATTCATGATTCATTATTCATGATTCAATTCATGATTCATGATTTATGATTCATGATTCAATTCATGATTCATGATTCGATTCATGAATCTTAAATCATGATTTATGATTCGATTCATGATTCATGATTCAATTCATGATTCATGATTCATGATTCAATTCATGATTCATGATTCGATTTATGATTCATGATTCATGATTCAATTCATGATTCATGATTCAATTCATGATTCATGATTCATGATTCATGATTCATGATTCTATTCATGCTTCATGATTCATGATTCAATTCATGATTCATGATTCGATTCATGATTCATGATTCAATTCATGATTCATGATTCGATTCATGATTCATGATTCATGATTCAATTCATGATTCATGATTCATGATTCATGATTCAATTCATGATTCATGATTTAATTCATGATTTAATTCATGATTCATGATTCAATTTATGATTCATGATTCATGATTCAATTTATGATTCATGATTTAATTCATGATTCAATTCATGATTCATGATTCAATTCATGATTAATGATTCATGATTCAATTCATGATTCATAATTCATGATTCATGATTCAATTCATGATTCATGATTCATGATTCAATTCATGATTCATGATTCAATTTATGATTCGTTTCATGATTGAATTCATGATTCATAATTCGATTTTTGATTCATGATTCATGATTTAATTCATGATTCATTATTCAATTTATGATTCATTATTCAATTCATGATTCAATTTATGATTCATGATTTAATTCATGATTCAATTCATGATTCATGATTCAAGATTAAATTCATGATTCATGATTCATGATTCAATTCATGATTCATGATTCATGATTCAATTCATGATTCATCATTCATGATTCAATTCATGATTCAATTCATGATTCATGATTCATTATTAATGATTCAATTCATGAATCAATTCATGATTCATGATTCAAATTATAATTCAATTCATGATTCAAGATTAATGATTCATGATTCAATTCATGATTCATGATTCGATTCATGATTCATGGTTCATGATTCAATTAATGATTCAATTCATGATTCATGATTCAATTTATGATTCATGATTCAATTCATGATTCAATTCATGATTCAAGATTCAATTCATGATTCATGATTCAATTCACGATTCATGATTCATGATTCGATTCATGATTCATGATTCATAAATCAATTCATGATTCATGATTCAATTCATGACTAATGATTCATGATTCAATTCATGATTCATGATTCAATTCATGATTCATGATTCAATTCATGAATTATGATTCATGATTCAATTCTTGATTCATGATTCAATTCATGACTAATGATTCATGATTCAATTCATGATTCATGATTCAATTCATGATTCATGATTCAATTCATGAATTATGATTCATGATTCAATTCATGATTCATGATTCAATTCATGACTCATGATTCAATTCATGATTCAATTCCAGATTCAATTCATGATTCATGATTCGATTTATGATTCATGATTCATGATTCAATTCATGATTCATGATTCAATTCATGATTCATGATTCATGATTCCATTCATGATTCAATTCATGATTCATGATTCAAATTATAATTCAATTCATGATTCATGATTCATGATTAATGATTCAATTCATGATTCAATTCATGATTCATGATTCGATTCATGATTCATGATTCAATTCATGATTCATGATTCATGATTCATGATTCATTATGCGATTCATGATTCATGATTCAATTCATGATTCATGATTCATGATTCATGACTCAATTCATGATTCATGATTCGATTCATGATTCATGATTCAATTCATGATTCATGATTCATGATTCATGATTCATTATGCGATTCATGATTCATGATTCAATATATGATTCATGATTCGATTCATGATTCATTATTCAATTCATGATTCATGATTCATGATTTATGATTCAATTCATGATTCACGATTCAATTAATGATTGAATTCATGATTCATGATTCAATTTATGATTCATGATTCAATTCATGATTTAATTCATGATTCATGATTCAAGATTAAATTCATGATTCATGATTCAATTCACGATTCATGATTCATGATTCATGATTTGATTCATGATTCATGATTCATGATTCAATTCATGATTTATGATTCGATTCATGATTCTTGATTCTTGATTCATGATTCGATTCATGATTCATGATTTAATTCATGATTCATGATTCATGACTTATGATTTAATTCATTAATCATGATTCATGATTCGATTCATGATTCATGATTCAATTCATGTTTCATAATTCATGATTCATGATTCAATTCATGATTCATGATTTATGATTCAATTCATGATTCACGATTCAATTCATGATTTATGATTCATGATTCATGATTCAATTCATGATTCAATTCATGATTCAATTCATGATTCTTGATTCGAGATTCAATTCATGATTCAATTCATGATTCATAATTCAAGATTCGATTCATGATTCATGATTCAATTCATGATTCATGATTCATGATTTAATTCATGATTCATGATTCAATTCATGATCCGTTTCCTGATTCAATTCATGATTCTTGATTCGAGATTCAATTCATGATTCAATTCATGATTCATAATTCAAGATTCGATTCATGATTCATGATTCAATTCATGATTCATGATTCATGATTCATGATTCATGATTCGATTCATGATTCATTATTCAATTCATGATTCATGATTCGATTCATGATTCATTATTCAATTCATGATTCATGATTCATGATTTATGATTCAATTCATGATTCATGATTCAATTAATGATTAAATTCATGATTCATGATTCAATTTATGATTCATGATTCAATTCATGATTTAATTCATGATTCATGATTCAATTTATGATTCATGATTCAATTCAAGATTCAATTCATGATTCATGATTCAATTCACGATTCATGATTCATGATTTATGATTTGATTCATGATTCATGATTCATGATTCAATTCATGATTTATGATTCGATTCATGATTCTTGATTCATGATTCATGATTCGATTCATGATTCATGATTTAATTCATGATTCATGATTCATGACTTATGATTTAATTCATTAATCATGATTCATGATTCGATTCATGATTGATGATTCAATTCATGTTTCATAATTCATGATTCATGATTCAATTCATGATTCATGATTTATGATTCAATTCATGATTCACGATTCAATTCATGATTTATGATTCGATTCATGATTCTTGATTCATGATTCATGATTCGATTCATGATTCATGATTTAATTCATGATTCATGATTCATGACTTATGATTTAATTCATTAATCATGATTCATGATTCGATTCATGATTCATGATTCAATTCATGTTTCATAATTCATGATTCATGATTCAATTCATGATTCATGATTCATGATTCAATTCATGATTCAATTCATGATTCATGATTCATGATATAATTCATTATTCCTGATTCATGATTTAATTCATGATTCATGATTCAATTCATGATCCGTTTCCTGATTCAATTCATGATTCATGATTCGAGATTCAATTCATGATTCAATTCATGATTCATAATTCAAAATTCGATTTATGATTCATGATTCAATTCATAATTCATGATTCATGATTCATGATTCATGATTCGATTCATGATTCATGATTCAATTCATGATTCATGATTCGATTCATGATTCTTGATTCATGACTTATGATTCAATTCATTAATCATGATTCATGATTCGATTCATGATTCATGATTCAATTCATGTTTCATAATTCATGATTCGTGATTCAATTCATGATTCATGATTCATGATTCAATTCATGATTCACGATTCAATTCATGATTTATGATTCATGATTCATGATTCAATTCATGATTCAATTCATGATTCATGATTCATGATTTAATTCATGATCCGTTTCCTGATTCAATTCATGATTCATGATTCGAGATTCAATTCATGATTCAATTCATGATTCATAATTCAAGATTTGATTCATGATTCATGATTCAATTCATGATTCATGATTCATGATTCATGATTCATGATTCATGATTCGATTCATGATTCATTATTCATGATTCAATTCATGATTCATGATTCGATTCATGATTCATTATTTATGATTCAATTCATGATTCATGATTTCATTCATGATTCATGATTCTTGATTCATGATTCATGATTCATGATTCAATTCATGATTCAAGATTCAATTCATGATTCAATTCATGAATCAATTCATTATTCATGATTCAATTCATGATTCGATTCATGATTCCTGATTCAATTCATGATTCAATTCATGATTCATGATTCATGATTCGATTCATGATTCATTATTCATGATTCAATTCATGATTCATGATTCGATTCATGAATCTTGAATCAAGATTTATGATTCGATTCATGATTCATGATTCATGATTCAATTCATGATTCATGATTCGATTTATGATTCATGATTCATGATTCAATTCATGATTCATGATTCGATTCATGATTCATGATTCATGATTCAATTCATGATTCATGATTCGATTCATGATTCATGATTCAATTCATGATTCATGATTCATGATTCTATTCATGATTCATGATTCATGATTCATGATTCTATTCATGATTCATGATTCATAATTCAATTCATGATTCATGATTCGATTCGTGATTCATGATTCAATTCATGATTCATGATTCATGATTCATGATTCGATTCGTGATTCATGAGTCATGATTTAATTAATGATTCATGATTCAATTTATGATTCATGATTCATGATTTAATTCATGATTCAATTCATGATTCATGATTCATGATTCGATTCATGATTCATGATTTATGATTCATGATTTATGATTCATGATTCAATTCATGATTCATGTTTCGATTCATGAATCTAGAATCATGATTTATGATTCGATTCATGATTCATGATTCAATTCATGATTCATGATTCATGATTAATGATTCAATTCATGATTCATGATTCGATTTATGATTCATGATTCATGATTCAATTCATGATTCATGTTTCGATTCATGAATCTAGAATCATGATTTATGATTCGATTCATGATTCATGATTCAATTCATGATTCATGATTCATGATTAATGATTCAATTCATGATTCATGATTCGATTTATGATTCATGATTCATGATTCAATTCATGATTCATGATTCGATTCATGATTCATGATTCATGATTCAATTCATGATTCATGATTCATGATTCTATTCATGATTCATGATTCATGATTCAATTCATGATTCATTATTCAATTCATGATTCATGATTCAATTCATGATTCATGATTCATGATTCAATTCATGATTCATGATTCATGATTCTATTCATGATTCATGATTCATGATTCAATTCATGATTCATTATTCGATTCATGATTCATGATTCAATTCATGATTCATGATTCGATTCATGATTCATGATTCAATTCATTAATCATGATTCATGATTCGATTCATGATTCATGATTCAATTCATGTTTCATAATTCATGATTCATGATTCAATTCATGATTCATGATTCATGATTCAATTCATGATTCATGATTTAATTCATGATCTGTTTCCTGTTTCAATTCATGATTCATGATTCGAGATTCAATTCATGATTCAATTCATGATTCATAATTGAAGATTCGATTCATGATTCATGATTCAATTCATGATTCATGATTCATGATTCATGATTCATGATTCGATTCATGATTCATTATTCATGTTTCAATTCATGATTCATGATTCGATTCATGATTCATTATTTATGATTCAATTCATGATTCATGATTCAATTTATGATTCATGATTCATGACTCATGATTCAATTCATGATTCAATTCATGATTCATAATTTAAAATTCGATTTATGATTCATGATTGAATTCATGATTCATGATTCGTGATTCGATTCATGATTCATGATTCAATTCATGATTCATGATTCGATTCATGATTCTTGATTCATGATTCATGATTCGATTCATTATTCATAATTCATGATTTAATTCATGATTCATAATTCATGATTCATGATTCAATTCATGATTCAATTCATGATTCATGATTCGATTCATGATTCATGATTCAATTCATGATTAATGATTCATGATTCATGATTCAATTCATGATTCATGATTCATGATTCAATTCATGATTGATGATTCATGATTCAATTCATGATTCAATTCATGATTCATGATTCATGATTCAATTTATGATTCATGATTCATGATTCAATTTATGATTCATGATTCATGACTCAATTCATGATTCAATTCATGATTCATGATTCATGATTCATGATTCAATTCATGATTCATAATTTATGATTCATGATTCAATATATGATTCATGATTTATGATACATGATTAATGTTTCAATTCATGATTCATTTCATGATTCATGATACAATTCATGATTCGATTCCTGATTCAATTCATGATTCATGATTCGATTTATTATTCATGATTCATGATTTAATTCATGATTCATGATTCATGATTCGATTCATGATTCATGATTCATGATTCAATTCATGATTCATGATTCATGATTCATGATTCAATTCATGATTCATGATTCAAGATTCGATTCAAGATTCTTGATTCAATTTATGATTCATGATTCATGATTCGATTCATGATTCATGATTCATGATTCAATTCATGTTTCATAATTCATGATTCATGATTCAATTCATGATTGATGATTCATGATTGATGATTCAATTCATGATTCATGATTCAATTCATGATTCATGATTCAATTCATGATTTGATTCCTGATTCATTTCATGATTCATAATTCATGATTCATGATTCAATTCATGATTCATAATTCATGATTCATGATTCAATATATGATTCATGATTTATGATACATGATTAATGTTTCAATTCATGATTCATTTCATGATTCATGATACAATTCATGATTCGATTCCTGATTCAATTCATGATTCATGATTCGATTTATTATTCATGATTCATGATTCAATTCATGATTCATGATTCAAGATTCGATTCAAGATTCTTGATTCAATTTATGATTCATGATTCATGATTCGATTCATGATTCATGATTCATGATTCAATTCATGTTTCATAATTCATGATTCATGATTCAATTCATGATTGATGATTCATGATTCATGATTCAATTCATGATTCATGATTCAATTCATGATTCATGATTCAATTCATGATTTGATTCCTGATTCATTTCATGATTCATGATTCAATTCATGATTCATGATTCATGATTCGATTTATGATTCTTGATTCATGATTCATGATTCAATTCATGATTCAAGATTCAATTCATGATTCAATTCATGAATTAATTCATTATTCATGATTCAATTCATGATTCGATTTATGATTCATGATTCAATTCATGATTCAATTCATGAATTAATTCATTATTAATGATTCAATTCATGATTCGATTCATGATTCATGATTCAATTCATGATTCATGATTCGATTCATGATTCATGATTCATGATTCAATTCATGATTCATGATTCATGATTCATGATTCAATTCATGATTCATGATTCGATTCATGATTCAATTCATGATTCATGATTCGATTCATGATTCATGATTCATGATTCAATTCATGATTCATGATTCATGATTCAATTCATGATTCATGATTTAATTCATGAATCAATTCATGATTCATGATTCAATTTATGATTCATGATTCAATTTATGATTCATGATTTAATTCATGATTCAATTCATGATTCATGATTCAATTCATGATTAATGATTCATGATTCAATTCATGATTCATAATTCATAATTCATGATTCAATTCATGATTCATGATTCAATTCATGATTCACGATTCAATTCATGATTTATGATTCATGATTCAATTCATGATTCAATTCATGATTCATGATTCATGATTCAATTCATGATCCGTTTCCTGATTCAATTCATGATTCATGATTCGAGATTCAATTCATGATTCAATTCATGATTCATAATTCAAGATTTGATTCATGATTCATGATTCAATTCATGATTCATGATTCATGATTCATGATTCATGATTCGATTCATGATTCATTATTCATGATTCAATTCATGATTCATGATTCGATTCATGATTCATTATTTATGATTCAATTCATGATTCATGATTTCATTCATGATTCATGATTCTTGATTCATGATTCATGATTCATGATTCAATTCATGATTCAAGATTCAATTCATGATTCAATTCATGAATCAATTCATTATTCATGATTCAATTCATGATTCGATTCATGATTCCTGATTCAATTCATGATTCAATTCATGATTCATGATTCATGATTCGATTCATGATTCATTATTCATGATTCAATTCATGATTCATGATTCGATTCATGAATCTTGAATCAAGATTTATGATTCGATTCATGATTCATGATTCATGATTCAATTCATGATTCATGATTCGATTTATGATTCATGATTCATGATTCAATTCATGATTCATGATTCGATTCATGATTCATAATTAATGATTCAATTCATGATTCATGATTCATAATTCATGATTCTATTCATGATTCATGATTCATGATTCAATTCATGATTCATGATTCGATTCATGATTCATGATTCAATTCATGATTCATGATTCATGATTCTATTCATGATTCATGATTCATAATTCAATTCATGATTCATGATTCGATTCGTGATTCATGATTCAATTCATGATTCATGATTCATGATTCAATTCATGATTCATGATTCGATTCGTGATTCATGATTCATTATTTAATTAATGATTCATGATTCAATTTATGATTCATGATTCATGATTTAATTCATGATTCAATTCATGATTCATGATTCATGATTCATGATTCAATTCATGATTCATGATTCATGATTCATGATTCGATTCATGATTCATTATTCATGATTCAATTCATGATTCATGATTTATGATTCATGATTTATGATTCATGATTCAATTCATGATTCATGTTTCGATTCATGAATCTTGAATCATGATTTATGATTCGATTCATGATTCATGATTCAATTCATGATTCATGATTAATGATTCAATTCATGATTCATGATTCGATTTATGATTCATGATTCATGATTCAATTCATGATTCATGATTCGATTCATAAATTAATGATTCATGATTCAATTCATGATTCATGATTCATGATTCATGATTCTATTCATGATTCATGATTCATGATTCAATTCATGATTCATTATTCGATTCATGATTCATGATTCAATTCATGATTCATGATTCAATTCATGATTCATGATTCATGATTCTATTCATGATTCATGATTCATGATTCAATTCATGATTCATGATTCAATTCATGATTCATGATTCGATTCATGATTCATGATTCAATTCATGATTAATGATTCGATTCATGATTCATGATTCAATTCATTAATCATGATTCATGATTCGATTCATGATTCATGATTCAATTCATGTTTCATAATTCATGATTCATGATTCAATTCATGATTCATGATTCATGATTCAATTCATGATTCCTGATTCATGATTCAATTCATGATTCATGATTTAATTCATGATCTGTTTCCTGTTTCAATTCATGATTCATGATTCGAGATTCAATTCATGATTCAATTCATGATTCATAATTCAAGATTCGATTCATGATTCAATTCATGATTCATGATTCGATTCATGATTCATTATTCATGTTTCAATTCATGATTCATGATTCGATTCATGATTCATTATTTATGATTCAATTCATGATTCATGATTCAATTTATGATTCATGATTCATGACTTATGATTCAATTCATGATTCAATTCATGATTCATAATTCAAAATTCGATTTATGATTCATGATTCAATTCATGATTCATGATTCGTGATTCGATTCATGATTCATGATTCAATTCATGATTCATGATTCGATTCATGATTCTTGATTCATGATTCATGATTCGATTCATGATTCATAATTCATGATTTAATTCATGATTCAAAATTCATGATTCATGATTCAATTCATGATTCAATTCATGATTCATGATTCGATTCATGATTCATGATTCAATTCATGATTCATGATTGATGATTCATGATTCAATTCATGATTGATGATTCATGATTCAATTCATGATTGATGATTCATGATTCAATTCATGATTCAATTCATGATTCATGATTCATGATTCAATTTATGATTCATGATTCATGATTCAATTTATGATTCATGATTCATGACTCAATTCATGATTCAATTCATGATTCATGATTCATGATTCAATTTATGATTCATGATTCATGATTCAATTTATGATTCATGATTCATGACTCAATTCATGATTCAATTCATGATTCATGATTCATAATTCAATTCATGATTCATGATTCATGATTCATGATTCAATTCATGATTCATGATTCAAGATTCGATTCAAGATTCTTGATTCAATTTATGATTCATGATTCATGATTCATGATTCGATTCATGATTCATGATTCATGATTCAATTCATGTTTCATAATTCATGATTCATGATTCAATTCATGATTGATGATTCATGATTGATGATTCAATTCATGATTCATGATTCAATTCATGATTCATGATTCAATTCATGATTTGATTCCTGATTCATTTCATGATTCATGATTCAATTCATGATTCATGATTCATGATTCGATTTATGATTCTTGATTCATGATTCATGATTCAATTCATGATTCAAGATTCAATTCATGATTCAATTCATGAATTAATTCATTATTCATGATTCAATTCATGATTCGATTTATGATTCATGATTCAATTCATGATTCAATTCATGATTCATGTATCATGACTCGATTCATGATTCATGATTCATGATTCAATTCATGATTCATGATTCATGATTCATGATTCATGATTCGATTCATGATTCATTATTCATGATTCAATTCATGATTCATGATTTATGATTCATGAGTCAATTAATGATTCATGATTCGATTCATGAATCCTGAATCATGATTTATGATTCGATTCATGATTCATGATTCAATTCATGATTCATGATTCATGATTCATGATTCAATTAATGATTCATGATTCGATTTATGATTCATGATTCATGATTTAATTCATGATTCATGATTCGATTCATGATTCATGATTCATGATTCGATTCATGATTCAATTCATGATTCATGATTCATGATTCATGATTCAATTCATGATTCATGATTCATGATTCGATTTATGATTCTTGATTCATGATTCATGATTCAATTCATGAGTCAAGATTCAATTCATGATTCAATTCATGAATCAATTCATTATTCATGATTCAATTCATGATTCGATGCATGATTCATGATTCAATTCATGATTCAATTCATGATTCATGATTCATGACTCGATTCATGATTCATGATTCAATTTATGATTCATGATTCATGACTTATGATTCAATTCATGATTCAATTCATGATTCATAATTCAAAATTCGATTTATGATTCATGATTCAATTCATGATTCATGATTCGTGATTCGATTCATGATTCATGATTCAATTCATGATTCATGATTCGATTCATGATTCTTGATTCATGATTCATGATTCGATTCATGATTCATAATTCATGATTTAATTCATGATTCAAAATTCATGATTCATGATTCAATTCATGATTCAATTCATGATTCATGATTCGATTCATGATTCATGATTCAATTCATGATTCATGATTCATGATTCATGATTCAATTCATGATTGATGATTCATGATTCAATTCATGATTGATGATTCATGATTCAATTCATGATTCAATTCATGATTCATGATTCATGATTCAATTTATGATTCATGATTCATGATTCAATTTATGATTCATGATTCATGACTCAATTCATGATTCAATTCATGATTCATGATTCATGATTCAATTCATGATTCATAATTCATGATTCATGATTCAATTCATGATTCATAATTCATGATTCATGATTCAATATATGATTCATGATTTATGATACATGATTAATGTTTCAATTCATGATTCATTTCATGATTCATGATACAATTCATGATTCGATTCCTGATTCAATTCATGATTCATGATTCGATTTATTATTCATGACTCATGATTTAATTCATGATTCATGATTCATGATTCGATTCATGATTCATGATTCATGATTCAATTCATGATTCATGATTCATGATTCAATTCATGATTCATGATTCAAGATTCGATTCAAGATTCTTGATTCAATTTATGATTCATGATTCATGATTCATGATTCGATTCATGATTCATGATTCATGATTCAATTCATGTTTCATAATTCATGATTCATGATTCAATTCATGATTGATGATTCATGATTGATGATTCAATTCATGATTCATGATTCAATTCATGATTCATGATTCAATTCATGATTTGATTCCTGATTCATTTCATGATTCATGATTCAATTCATGATTCATGATTCATGATTCGATTTATGATTCTTGATTCATGATTCATGATTCAATTCATGATTCAAGATTCAATTCATGATTCAATTCATGAATTAATTCATTATTCATGATTCAATTCATGATTCGATTTATGATTCATGATTCAATTCATGATTCAATTCATGATTCATGTATCATGACTCGATTCATGATTCATGATTCATGATTCAATTCATGATTCATGATTCATGATTCATGATTCATGATTCGATTCATGATTCATTATTCATGATTCAATTCATGATTCATGATTTATGATTCATGAGTCAATTAATGATTCATGATTCGATTCATGAATCCTGAATCATGATTTATGATTCGATTCATGATTCATGATTCAATTCATGATTCATGATTCATGATTCATGATTCAATTAATGATTCATGATTCGATTTATGATTCATGATTCATGATTTAATTCATGATTCATGATTCGATTCATGATTCATGATTCATGATTCGATTCATGATTCAATTCTTGATTCATGATTCATGATTCATGATTCAATTCATGATTCATGATTCATGATTCGATTTATGATTCTTGATTCATGATTCATGATTCAATTCATGAGTCAAGATTCAATTCATGATTCAATTCATGAATCAATTCATTATTCATGATTCAATTCATGATTCGATGCATGATTCATGATTCAATTCATGATTCAATTCATGATTCATGATTCATGACTCGATTCATGATTCATGATTCAATTTATGATTTATGATTCATGACTTATGATTCAATTCATGATTCAATTCATGATTCATAATTCAAAATTCGATTTATGATTCATGATTCAATTCATGATTCATGATTCGTGATTCGATTCATGATTCATGATTCAATTCATGATTCATGATTCGATTCATGATTCTTGATTCATGATTCATGATTCGATTCATGATTCATAATTCATGATTTAATTCATGATTCAAAATTCATGATTCATGATTCAATTCATGATTCAATTCATGATTCATGATTCGATTCATGATTCATGATTCAATTCATGATTCATGATTCATGATTCATGATTCAATTCATGATTGATGATTCATGATTCAATTCATGATTGAAGATTCATGATTCAATTCATGATTCAATTCATGATTCATGATTCATGATTCAATTTATGATTCATGATTCATGATTCAATTTATGATTCATGATTCATGACTCAATTCATGATTCAATTCATGATTCATGATTCATGATTCAATTCATGATTCATAATTCATGATTCATGATTCAATTCATGATTCATAATTCATGATTCATGATTCAATATATGATTCATGATTTATGATACATGATTAATGTTTCAATTCATGATTCATTTCATGATTCATGATACAATTCATGATTCGATTCCTGATTCAATTCATGATTCATGATTCGATTTATTATTCATGACTCATGATTTAATTCATGATTCATGATTCATGATTCGATTCATGATTCATGATTCATGATTCAATTCATGATTCATGATTCATGATTCAATTCATGATTCATGATTCAAGATTCGATTCAAGATTCTTGATTCAATTTATGATTCATGATTCATGATTCATGATTCGATTCATGATTCATGATTCATGATTCAATTCATGTTTCATAATTCATGATTCATGATTCAATTCATGATTGATGATTCATGATTGATGATTCAATTCATGATTCATGATTCAATTCATGATTCATGATTCAATTCATGATTTGATTCCTGATTCATTTCATGATTCATGATTCAATTCATGATTCATGATTCATGATTCGATTTATGATTCTTGCTTCATGATTCATGATTCAATTCATGATTCAAGATTCAATTCATGATTCAATTCATGAATTAATTCATTATTCATGATTCAATTCATGATTCGATTTATGATTCATGATTCAATTCATGATTCAATTCATGATTCATGTATCATGACTCGATTCATGATTCATGATTCATGATTCAATTCATGATTCATGATTCATGATTCATGATTCATGATTCGATTCATGATTCATTATTCATGATTCAATTCATGATTCATGATTTATGATTCATGAGTCAATTAATGATTCATGATTCGATTCATGAATCCTGAATCATGATTTAAGATTCGATTCATGATTCATGATTCAATTCATGATTCATGATTCATGATTCATGATTCAATTAATGATTCATGATTCGATTTATGATTCATGATTCATGATTTAATTCATGATTCATGATTCGATTCATGATTCATGATTCATGATTCGATTCATGATTCAATTCATGATTCATGATTCATGATTCATGATTCAATTCATGATTCATGATTCATGATTCGATTTATGATTCTTGATTCATGATTCATGATTCAATTCATGAGTCAAGATTCAATTCATGATTCAATTCATGAATCAATTCATTATTCATGATTCAATTCATGATTCGATGCATGATTCATGATTCAATTCATGATTCAATTCATGATTCATGATTCATGACTCGATTCATGATTCATGATTCATAATTCAATTCATGATTCATAATTCATGATTCATGATTCGATTCATGATTCATTATTCATGATTCAATTCATGATTCATGATTTATGATTCATGATTCAATTCATGATTCATGATTCGATTCATGAATCTTAAATCATGATTTATGATTCGATTCATGATTCATGATTCAATTCATGATTCATGATTCATGATTCAATTAATGATTCATGATTCGATTTATGATTCATGATTCATGATTCAATTCATGATTCATGATTCGATTCATGATTCATGATTCATGATTCAATTCATGATTCATGATTCATGATTCATGATTCTATTCATGCTTCATGATTCATGATTCAATTCATGATTCATGATTCGATTCATGATTCATGATTCATGATTCAATTCATGATTCATAATTCATGATTCATAATTTGATTCATGATTCATGATTCAATTCATGATTCATGATTCATGATTCTATTCATGATTCATGATTCATGATTCAATTGATGATTCATAATTCGATTCATGATTCATGATTCAATTCATGATTCATGATTCAATTCATGATTCATGATTCATGATTCATGATTCAATTCATGATTCATGATTTAATTCATGATTCAATTCATGATTCATGATTCAATTTATGATTCATGATTCATGATTCAATTTATGATTCATGATTTAATTCATGATTCAATTCATGATTCTTGATTCATGATTCAATTCATGATTCATAATTCGATTTTTGATTCATGGTTCATGATTTAATTCATGATTCATGATTCAATTTATGATTCATTATTCAATTCATGATTCAATTTATGATTCATGATTTAATTCATGATTCAATTCATGATTCATGATTCAAGATTCAATTCATGATTCATGATTCAATTCATGATTCAAAATTCAATTCATGATTCAATTCACGATTCATGATTCATGATTCATGAATCGATTCATGATTCATGATTCATGAATCAATTCATGATTCATGATTCATGAATCGATTCATGATTCATGATTCATGATTCAATTCATGATTCATGATTCATGATTCATGATTCAATTCATGATTCATGATTCGATTCATGATTCATGATTCAATTCATGATTCATGATTCAATTCATGATTCAATTCATGATTCATGATTCATGATTCATGATTCAATTCATGATTGATGATTCATGATTCAATTCATGATTCGATTCATGATTCATGATTCATAAATCAATTCATGATTCATGATTCAATTCATGACTAATGATTCATGATTCATGATTCAATTCATGATTCATGATTCAATTTATGATTCATGATTCATGATTCAATTCATGATTCATGATTCAATTTATGATTCATGATTCATGATTTAATTCATGATTCAATTCATGAATTATGATTCATGATTCATGATTGAATTCATGATTCATGATTCATGATTCGATTCATGATTCATTATTCATGATTCAATTCATGATTCATGATTTATGATTCATGATTCAATTCATGATTCATGATTCGATTCATGAATTTTGAATCATGATTTATGATTCGATTCATGATTCATGATTCAATTCATGATTCATGATTCATGATTCATGATTCAATTCATGATTCATGATTCGATTTATGATTCATGATTCAATTCATGATTCAATTCATGATTCATGATTCATGACTCGATTCATGATTCATGATTCATGATTCATGATTCATGATTCAATTCATGATTCATGATTCATGATTCATGATTCATGATTCGATTCATGATTCATTATTCATGATTCAATTCATGATTCATGATTTATGATTCATGAGTCAATTAATGATTCATGATTCGATTCATGAATCCTGAATCATGATTTATGATTTGATTCATGATTCATGATTCAATTCATGATTCATGATTCATGATTCATGATTCAATTAATGATTCATGATTCGATTTATGATTCATGATTTAATTCATGATTCATGATTCGATTCATGATTCATGATTCATGATTCGATTCATGATTCAATTCATGATTCATGATTCATGATTCTTGATTCAATTCATGATTCATGATTCATGATTCGATTTATGATTCTTGATTCATGATTCATGATTCAATTCATGAGTCAAGATTCAATTCATGATTCAATTCATGAATCAATTCATTATTCATGATTCAATTCATGATTCGATGCATGATTCATGATTCAATTCATGATTCAATTCATGATTCATGATTCATGATTCGATTCATGATTCATTATTCATGATTCAATTCATGATTCATGATTCGATTCATGAATCTTGAATCAAGATTTATGATTCGATTCATGATTCATGATTCATGATTCAATTCATGATTCATGATTCGATTTATGATTCATGATTCATGATTCAATTCATGATTCATGATTCAATTCATGATTCATGATTAATGATTCAATTCATGATTCATGATTCATAATTCATGATTCTATTCATGATTCATGATTCATGATTCAATTCATGATTCATGATTCGATTCATGATTCATGATTCAATTCATGATTCCTGATTCATGATTCTATTCATGATTCATGATTCATGATTCAATTAATGATTCATGATTCGATTCGTGATTCATGATTCAATTCATGATTCATGATTCAATTCATGATTCATGATTCGATTCGTGATTCATGATTCATGATTCAATTCATGATTCATGATTCATGATTCAATCCATGATTCATGATTTAATTCATGATTCAATTCATGATTCATGATTCATGATTCATGATTTAATTAATGATTCATGATTCAATTTATGATTCATGATTCATGATTTAATTCATGATTCAATTCATGATTCATGATTCATGATTCAATTCATGATTCATGATTCATGATTCGATTCATGATTCATTATTCATGATTCAATTCATTATTCATGATTTATGATTCATGATTTATGATTCATGATTCATGATTTATGATTCATGTTTTATGATTCATGATTCAATTCATGATTCATGTTTCGATTCATGAATCTTGAATCATGATTTATGATTCGATTCATGATTCATGATTCAATTCATGATTCATGATTCGATTTATGATTCATGATTCATGATTCAATTCATGATTCATGATTCGATTCATGATTCATGATTCATGATTCAATTCATGATTCATGATTCATGATTCATGATTCTATTCATGATTCATGATTCATGATTCAATTCATGATTCATTATTCGATTCATGATTCATGATTCAATTCATGATTCATGATTCAATTCATGATTCATGATTCATGATTCTATTCATGATTCATGATTCATGATTCAATTCATGATTCATAATTTGATTCATGATTCATGATTCAATTCATGATTCATGATTCGATTCATGATTCATGATTCAATTCATGAATCATGATTCATGATTCGATTCATGATTCATGATTCAATTCATGATTCCTGATTCATGATTTAATTCATGATCTGTTTCCTGTTTCAATTCATGATTCATGATTCGAGATTCAATTCATGATTCAATTCATGATTCATAATTCAAGATTCGATTCATGATTCATGATTCAATTCATGATTCATGATTCATGATTCGATTCATGATTCATTATTCATGATTCAATTCATGATTCATGATTCGATTCATGATTCATTATTTATGATTCAATTCATGATTCATGATTCATGATTCAATTCATGATTCATGATTCGATTCGTGATTCATGATTCATGATTCAATTCATGATTCATGATTCATGATTCAATCCATGATTCATGATTTAATTCATGATTCAATTCATGATTCATGATTCATGATTCATGATTTAATTAATGATTCATGATTCAATTTATGATTCATGATTCATGATTTAATTCATGATTCAATTCATGATTCATGATTCATGATTCAATTCATGATTCATGATTCATGATTCGATTCATGATTCATTATTCATGATTCAATTCATTATTCATGATTTATGATTCATGATTTATGATTCATGATTCATGATTTATGATTCATGTTTTATGATTCATGATTCAATTCATGATTCATGTTTCGATTCATGAATCTTGAATCATGATTTATGATTCGATTCATGATTCATGATTCAATTCATGATTCATGATTCGATTTATGATTCATGATTCATGATTCAATTCATGATTCATGATTCGATTCATGATTCATGATTCAATTCATGATTCATGATTCATGATTCATGATTCTATTCATGATTCATGATTCATGATTCAATTCATGATTCATTATTCGATTCATGATTCATGATTCAATTCATGATTCATGATTCAATTCATGATTCATGATTCATGATTCTATTCATGATTCATGATTCATGATTCAATTCATGATTCATAATTCGATTCATGATTCATGATTCAATTCATGATTCATGATTCGATTCATGATTCATGATTCAATTCATGAATCATGATTCATGATTCGATTCATGATTCATGATTCAATTCATGATTCCTGATTCATGATTTAATTCATGATCTGTTTCCTGTTTCAATTCATGATTCATGATTCGAGATTCAATTCATGATTCAATTCATGATTCATAATTCAAGATTCGATTCATGATTCATGATTCAATTCATGATTCATGATTCAAGATTCGATTCATGATTCATTATTCATGATTCAATTCATGATTCATGATTCGATTCATGATTCATTATTTATGATTCAATTCATGATTCATGATTCAATTTATGATTCATGATTCATGACTCATGATTCAATTCATGATTCAATTCATGATTCATAATTCAAAATTCGATTTATGATTCATGATTCAATTCATGATTCATGATTCGTGATTCAATTCATGATTCATGATTCAATTCATGATTCATGATTCGATTCATGATTCTTGATTCATGATTCATGATTCGATTCATGATTCATAATTCATGATTTAATTCATGATTCATAATTCATGATTCAT
This sequence comes from Mixophyes australis, assembly GCA_036250195.1. Taxonomy (NCBI): domain Eukaryota; kingdom Metazoa; phylum Chordata; class Amphibia; order Anura; family Limnodynastidae; genus Mixophyes; species Mixophyes australis. Next base: position 13,494 of record JAVHZZ010000206.1, on the reverse strand, counting down.
GATTCAATTCATGATTCAATTCATGATTCATGATTCGATTCATGATTCATGATTCAATTCATGATTCATGATTCATGATTCATGATTCAATTCATGATTCATGATTCATGATTCAATTCATGATTGATGATTCATGATTCAATTCATGATTCAATTCATGATTCATGATTCATGATTCAATTTATGATTCATGATTCATGATTCAATTCATGATTCATGATTCATGACTCAATTCATGATTCAATTTATGATTCATGATTCATGATTCATGATTCAATTCATGATTCATAATTCATGATTCATGATTCAATTCATGATTCATAATTCATGATTCATGATTCAATATATGATTCATGATTTATGATACATGATTAATGTTTCAATTCATGATTCATTTCATGATTCATGATACAATTCATGATTCGATTAATGATTCAATTCATGATTCATGATTCGATTTATTATTCATGATTCATGATTTAATTCATGATTCATGATTCATGATTCGATTCATGATTCATGATTCATGATTCAATTCATGATTCATGATTCATGATTCATGATTCAATTCATGATTCATGATTCAAGATTCGATTCAAGATTCTTGATTCAATTTATGATTCATGATTCATGATTCATGATTCGATTCATGATTCATGATTCAATTCATGTTTCATAATTCATGATTCATGATTCAATTCATGATTGATGATTCATGATTGATGATTCAATTCATGATTCATGATTCAATTCATGATTCATGATTCAATTCATGATTTGATTCCTGATTCATTTCATGATTCATGATTCAATTCATGATTCATGATTCATGATTCGATTTATGATTCTTGATTCATGATTCATGATTCAATTCATGATTCAAGATTCAATTCATGATTCAATTCATGAATTAATTCATTATTCATGATTCAATTCATGATTCGATTTATGATTCATGATTCAATTCATGATTCAATTCATGATTCATGATTCATGACTCGATTCATGATTCATGATTCATGATTCAATTCATGATTCATGATTCATGATTCATGATTCATGATTCGATTCATGATTCATTATTCATGATTCAATTCATGATTCATGATTCATGAGTCAATTAATGATTCATGATTCGATTCATGAATCCTGAATCATGATTTATGATTCGATTCATGATTCATGATTCAATTCATGATTCATGATTCATGATTCATGATTCAATTAATGATTCATGATTCGATTTATGATTCATGATTCCTGATTTAATTCATGATTCATGATTCGATTCATGATTCATGATTCGATTCATGATTCAATTCATGATTCATGATTCATGATTCATGATTCAATTCATGATTCATGATTCATGATTCGATTTATGATTCTTGATTCATGATTCATGATTCAATTCATGAGTCAAGATTCAATTCATGATTCAATTCATGAATCAATTCATTATTCATGATTCAATTCATGATTCGATGCATGATTCATGATTCAATTCATGATTCAATTCATGATTCATGACTCGATTCATGATTCATGATTCATGATTCAATTCATGATTCATAATTCATGATTCATGATTCATGATTCGATTCATGATTCATTATTCATGATTCAATTCATGATTCATGATTTATGATTCATGATTCAATTCATGATTCATGATTCGATTCATGAATCTTAAATCATGATTTATGATTCGATTCATGATTCATGATTCAATTCATGATTCATGATTCATGATTCAATTAATGATTCATGATTCGATTTATGATTCATGATTCATGATTCAATTAATGATTCATGATTCATGATTCATGATTCTATTCATGATTCATGATTCAATTCATGATTCATGATTCGATTCATGATTCAATTCATGATTCATGATTCGATTCATGATTCATGATTCGTGATTCATGATTCATGATTCAATTCATGATTCATAATTTGATTCATGATTCATGATTCATGATTCAATTCATGATTCATGATTCATGATTCATGATTCTATTCATGATTTATGATTCATGATTCAATTGATGATTCATGATTCGATTCATGATTCATGATTCAATTCATGATTCATGATTCGATTCATGATTCATGATTCATGATTCAATTCATGATTCATGATTAATGATTCATGATTCAATTCATGATTCATGATTTAATTCATGATTCAATTCATGATTCATGATTCAATTTATGATTCATGATTCATGATTCAATTTATGATTCATGATTTAATTCATGATTCAATTCATGATTCATGATTCATGATTCAATTCATGATTAATGATTCATGATTCAATTCATGATTCATAATTCATGATTCATGATTCAATTCATGATTCATGATTCATGATTCAATTCATTATTCATGATTCAATTTATGATTCGTTTCATGATTCAATTCATGATTCATAATTCGATTTTTGATTCATGGTTCATGATTTAATTCATGATTCATGATTCAATTTATGATTCATTATTCAATTCATGATTCAATTTATGATTCATGATTTAATTCATGATTCAATTCATGATTCATGATTCAAGATTCAATTCATGATTCATGATTCAATTCATGATTCAAGATTCAATTCATGATTCAATTCACGATTCATGATTCATGATTCATGAATCGATTCATGATTCATGATTCATGATTCAATTCATGATTCATGATTCATGATTCATGATTCAATTCATGATTCATGATTCGATTCATGATTCATGATTCAATTCATGATTCATGATTCAATTCATGATTCAATTCATGATTCATGATTCATGATTCATGATTCAATTCATGATTGATGATTCATGATTCAATTCATGATTCGATTCATGATTCATGATTCATAAATCAATTCATGATTCATGATTCAATTCATGACTAATGATTCATGATTCATGATTCAATTCATGATTCATGATTCAATTTATGATTGATGATTCATGATTCAATTCATGATTCATGATTCAATTTATGATTCATGATTCATGATTTAATTCATGATTCAATTCATGAATTATGATTCATGATTCATGATTGAATTCATGATTCATGATTCATGATTCATGATTCGATTCATGATTCATTATTCATGATTCAATTCATGATTCATGATTTATGATTCATGATTCAATTCATGATTCATGATTCAATTCATGAATCTTGAATCATGATTTATGATTCGATTCATGATTCATGAATCAATTCATGATTCATGATTCATGATTCATGATTCAATTCATGATTCATGATTCGATTTATGATTCATGATTCAATTCATGATTCAATTCATGATTCATGATTCATGACTCGATTCATGATTCATGATTCATGATTCAATTCATAATTCATGATTCATGATTCATGATTCATGATTCGATTCATGATTCATTATTCATGATTCAATTCATGATTCATGATTTATGATTCATGAGTCAATTAATGATTCATGATTCGATTCATGAATCCTGAATCATGATTTATGATTCGATTCATGATTCATGATTCAATTCATGATTCATGGTTCATGATTCATGATTCAATTAATGATTCATGATTCGATTTATGATTCATGATTCATGATTCAATTCATGATTCATGATTCGATTCATGATTCAATTCATGATTCATGATTCATGATTCATGATTCAATTCATGATTCATGATTCATGATTCGATTTATGATTCTTGATTCATGATTCATGATTCAATTCATGAGTCAAGATTCAATTCATGATTCAATTCATGAATCAATTCATTATTCATGATTCAATTCATGATTCGATGCATGATTCATGATTCAATTCATGATTCAATTCATGATTCATGATTCATGACTCGATTCATGATTCATGATTCATGATTCAATTCATGATTCATAATTCATGATTCATGATTCATGATTCGATTCATGATTTATTATTCATGATTCAATTCATGATTCATGATTTATGATTCATGATTCAATTCATGATTCATGATTCGATTTATGATTCATGATTCATGATTCAATTCATGATTCATGATTCGATTCATGAATCTTAAATCATGATTTATGATTCGATTCATGATTCATGATTCAATTCATGATTCATGATTCATGATTCAATTAATGATTCATGATTCGATTTATGATTCATGATTCATGATTCAATTCATGATTCATGATTTGATTCATGATTCATGATTCATGATTCAATTCATGATTCATGATTCGATTCATGATTCATGATTCATGATTCAATTCATGATTCATGATTCATGATTCATGATTCTATTCATGCTTCATGATTCATGATTCAATTCATGATTCATGATTCGATTCATGATTCATGATTCGATTCATGATTCATGATTCGTGATTCATGATTCATGATTCAATTCATGATTCATAATTTGATTCATGATTCATGATTCATGATTCAATTCATGATTCATGATTCATGATTCATGATTCTATTCATGATTCATGATTCATGATTCAATTGATGATTCATGATTCGATTCATGATTCATGATTCAATTCATGATTCATGATTCAATTCATGATTCATGATTCAATTCATGATTCATGATTCATGATTCATGATTCAATTCATGATTCATGATTTAATTCATGATTCAATTCATGATTCATGATTCAATTTATGATTCATGATTCATGATTCAATTTATGATTCATGATTTAATTCATGATTCAATTCATGATTCATGATTCATGATTCAATTCATGATTAATGATTCATGATTCAATTCATGATTCATAATTCATGATTCATGATTCAATTCATGATTCATGATTCATGATTCAATTCATGATTCATGATTCAATTTATGATTCGTTTCATGATTCAATTCATGATTCATAATTCGATTTTTGATTCATGGTTCATGATTTAATTCATGATTCATGATTCAATTTATGATTCTTTATTCAATTCATGATTCAATTTATGATTAATGATTTAATTCATGATTCAATTCATGATTCATGATTCAAGATTCAATTCATGATTCATGATTCATGATTCATGATTCAATTCATGATTCATGAATCGATTCATGATTCATGATTCATGAATCGATTCATGATTCATGATTCATGATTCAATTCATGATTCATGATTCATGATTCATGATTCAATTCATGATTCATGATTCGATTCATGATTCATGATTCAATTCATGATTCATGATTCGATTCATGATTCATGATTCATAAATCAATTCATGATTCATGATTCATGATTCAATTCATGATTGATGATTCATGATTCAATTCATGATTCGATTCATGATTCATGATTCATAAATCAATTCATGATTCAAGATTCAATTCATGACTAATGATTCATGATTCATGATTCAATTCATGATTCATGATTCAATTTATGATTCATGATTCATGATTCAATTCATGATTCATGATTCAATTTATGATTCATGATTCATGATTTAATTCATGATTCAATTCATGAATTATGATTCATGATTCATGATTGAATTCATGATTCATGATTCATGATTCATGATTCAAATCATGATTCATTATTCATGATTCAATTCATGATTCATGATTTATGATTCATGATTCAATTCATGATTCATGATTCGATTCATGAATCTTGAATCATGATTTATGATTCGATTCATGATTCATGATTCAATTCATGATTCATGATTCATGATTCATGATTCAATTCATGATTCATGATTCGATTTATGATTCATGATTCATGATTCAATTCATGATTCATGATTCGATTCATGATTCATTATTCAATTCATGATTCATGATTCATGATTCATGATTCTATTCATGATTCATGATTCATGATTCATGATTCAATTCATGATTCATGATTCGATTTATGATTCATGATTCATGATTCAATTCATGATTCATGATTCGATTCATGATTCATGATTCAATTCATGATTCATGATTCATGATTCTATTCATGATTCATGATTCATGATTCAATTCATGATTCATGATTCGAATCATGATTCATGATTCATGATTCAATTCATGATTCATGATTCAATTCATGATTCATGATTCATGATTCAATTCAGGATTCATGATTCATGATTCTATTCATGATTCATGATTCATGATTCAATTCATTAATCATGATTCATGATTCGATTCATGATTCATGATTCAATTCATGTTTCATAATTCATGATTCATGATTCAATTCATGATTCATGATTCATGATTCAATTCATGAATTACGATTCAATTCATGATTTATAATTCATGATTCATGATTCAATTCATGATTCAATTCATGATTCAATTCATGACTCCGGATTCATGATTCAATTCATGATTCATGATTCAATTCATGATCCGTTTCCTAATTCAATTCATGATTCATGATTCGAGATTCAATTCATGATTCATAATTCAAGATTCGATTCATGATTCATGATTCAATTCATGATTCATGATTCGATTCATGATTCATTATTCATGAGTCAATTCATGATTTATGATTCGATTCATGATTCATGATTCAATTCATGTTTAATAATTCATGATTCATGATTCAATTCATGATTCATGATTCATGATTTAATTCATGAATTACGATTCAATTCATGATTCATGATTCAATTCATGTTTCAATTCATGATTCAATTCATGATTCATGATTCAATTCATGATTCCTGATTCATGCTTCAATTCATGATTCATGATTCAATTCATGATCTGTTTCCTGATTCAATTCATGATTCATGATTCGAGATTCAATTCATGATTCAATTCATGATTCATAATTCAAGATTCGATTCATGATTCATAATTCAATTCATGATTCATGATTCATGATTCATAATTCAAGATTCGATTCATGATTCATAATTCAATTTATGATTCATGATTCATGACTCATGATTATTTTCAGGATACAATTCATGATTCATAATTCAAAATTCGATTTATGATTCATGATTCAATTCATGATTCATGATTCATGATTCATGATTCAATTCATGATTCATGATTCGATTTATGATTCATAATTCATGATTCAATTCATGATTCATGATTCGATTCATGATTCATGATTCATGTTTCAATTTATGATTCATGATTCATGATTCATGATTCTATTCATGATTCATGATTCATGATTCAATTCATGATTCGTGATTCGATTTATGATTCATGATTCAATTCATGATTCATGATTCATGATTCAATTCATGATTCATGATTCATGATTCTATTCATGATTCATGATTCATGATTCAATTCATGATTCATGATTCGATTCATGATTCATGATTCAATTCATGATTCATGATTCGATTCATGATTCATGATTCATGATTCAATTCATTAATTATGATTCATGATTCGATTCATGATTCATGATTCAATTCATGATTCATGATTCGATGCATGATTCTTGATTCATGATTCATGATTCGATTCATGATTCATAATTCATGATTTAATTCATGATTCATAATTCATGATTCATGATTCAATTCATGATTCAATTCATGATTCATAATTCGATTCATGATTCATGATTCAATTCATGATTCATGATTCAATTCATGATTCAATTCATGATTCATGATTCATGATTCATGATTCAATTCATGATTGATGATTCATGATTCAATTCATGATTCAATTCATGATTCATGATTCATGATTCAATTTATGATTCATGATTCAATTCATGATTCATGATTCATGATTCAATTCATGATTCATAATTCATGATTCATGATTCAATTCATGATTCATAATTCATGATTCATGATTCAATATATGATTCATGATTTATGATACATGATTAATGTTTCAATTCATGATTCATTTCATGATTCATGATACAATTCATGATTCGATTCCCGATTCAATTTATGATTCATGATTCAATTTATTATTCATGATTCATGATTTAATTCATGATTCATGATTCATGATTCGATTCATTATTCACGATTCATGATTCAATTCATGATTCATGATTCATGATTCATGATTCAATTCATGATTCATGATTCAAGATTCGATTCATGATTCTTGATTCAATTTATGATTCATGATTCATGATTCATGATTCGATTCATGTTTCATGATTCATGATTTGATTCATGATTCATGATTCATGATTCATGATTCAATTCATGATTGATGATTCATGATTCAATTCTCAATTCGATTCATGATTCATTATTCATGATTCAATTCATGATTCATGATTTATGATTCATGAGTCAATTAATGATTCATGATTCGATTCATGAATCCTGAATCATGATTTATGATTCGATTCATGATTAATGATTCAATTCATGATTCATGATTCAATTCATGATTCATGATTCGATTCATGATTCATTATTCATGAGTCAATTCATGATTTATGATTCGATTCATGATTCATGATTCAATTCATGTTTAATAATTCATGATTCATGATTCAATTCATGATTCATGATTCATGATTCAATTCATGAATTACGATTCAATTCATGATTCATGATTCAATTCATGTTTCAATTCATGATTCAATTCATGATTCATGATTCATGATTCAATTCATGATTCCTGATTCATGCTTCAATTCATGATTCATGATTCAATTCATGATCTGTTTCCTGATTCAATTCATGATTCATGATTCGAGATTCAATTCATGATTCAATTCATGATTCATAATTCAAGATTCGATTCATGATTCATAATTCAATTCATGATTCATGATTCATGATTCAATTAATGATTCATGATTCGATTTATGATTCATGATTCATGATTTAATTCATGATTCATGATTCGATTCATGATTCATGATTCATGATTCGATTCATGATTCAATTCATGATTCATGATTCATGATTCATGATTCAATTCATGATTCATGATTCGATTTATGATTCTTGATTCATGATTCATGATTCAATTCATGAGTCAAGATTCAATTCATGATTCAATTCATGAATCAATTCATTATTCATGATTCAATTCATGATTCGATGCATGATTCATGATTCAATTCATGATTCAATTCATGATTCATGATTCATGACTCGATTCATGATTCATGATTCATGATTCAATTCATGATTCATAATTCATGATTCATGATTCATGATTCGATTCATGATTTATTATTCATGATTCAATTCATGATTCATGATTTATGAATCATGATTCAATTCATGATTCATGATTCGATTTATGATTCATGATTCATGATTCAATTCATGATTCATGATTCGATTCATGAATCTTAAATCATGATTTATGATTCGATTCATGATTCATGATTCAATTCATGATTCATGATTCATGATTCAATTAATGATTCATGATTCGATTTATGATTCATGATTCATGATTCAATTCATGATTCATGATTCGATTCATGATTCATGATTCATGATTCAATTCATGATTCATGATTCATGATTCATGATTCTATTCATGCTTCATGATTCATGATTCAATTCATGATTCATGATTCGATTCATGATTCATGATTCGTGATTCATGATTCATGATTCAATTCATGATTCATAATTTGATTCATGATTCATGATTCATGATTCAATTCATGATTCATGATTCATGATTCATGATTCTATTCATGATTCATGATTCATGATTCAATTGATGATTCATGATTCGATTCATGATTCATGATTCAATTCATGATTCATGATTCGATTCATGATTCATGATTCATGAATCAATTCATGATTCATGATTCATGATTCATGATTCAATTCATGATTCATGATTTAATTCATGAATCAATTCATGATTCATGATTCAATTTATGATTCATGATTCATGATTCAATTTATGATTCATTATTCAATTCATGATTCAATTTATGATTCATGATTTAATTCATGATTCAATTCATGATTCATGATTCAAGATTCAATTCATGATTCATGATTCAATTCATGATTCAAGATTCAATTCATGATTCAATTCACGATTCATGATTCATGATTCATGAATCGATTCATGATTCATGATTCATGAATCGATTCATGATTCATGATTCATGAATCGATTCATGATTCATGATTCATGATTCAATTCATGATTCATGATTCATGATTCATGATTCAATTCATGATTCATGATTCGATTCATGATTCATGATTCAATTCATGATTCATGATTCAATTCATGATTCATGATTCAATTCATGATTCAATTCATGATTTATGATTCATGATTCAATTCATGATTCGATTCATGATTCATGATTCATAAATCAATTCATGATTCATGATTCAATTCATGACTAATGATTCATGATTCATGATTCAATTCATGATTCATGATTCAATTTATGATTCATGATTCATGATTCAATTCATGATTCATGATTCAATTTATGATTCATGATTCATGATTTAATTCATGATTCAATTCATGAATTATGATTCATGATTCATGATTGAATTCATGATTCATGATTCATGATTCGATTCATGATTCATTATTCATGATTCAATTCATGATTCATGATTTATGATTCATGATTCAATTCATGATTCATGATTCGATTCATGAATCTTGAATCATGATTTATGATTCGATTCATGATTCATTATTCAATTCATGATTCATGATTCGATTTATGATTCATGATTCATGATTCAATTCATGATTCATGATTCGATTCATGATTCATGATTCATGATTCAATTCATGATTCATGATTCATGATTCATGATTCTATTCATGATTCATGATTCATGATTCAATTCATGATTCATGATTCGATTCATGATTCATGATTCATGATTCAATTCATGATTCATGATTCAATTCATGATTCATGATTCATGATTCAATTCATGATTCATGATTCAATTCATGTTTCATAATTCATGATTCATGATTCAATTCATGATTCATGATTCATGATTCAATTCATGAATTACGATTCAATTCATGATTTATAATTCATGATTCATGATTCAATTCATGATTCAATTCATGATTCAATTCATGACTCCGGATTCATGATTCAATTCATGATTCATGATTCAATTCATGATCCGTTTCCTAATTCAATTCATGATTCATGATTCGAGATTCAATTCATGATTCAATTCATGATTCATAATTCAAGATTCGATTCATGATTCATGATTCAATTCATGATTCATGATTCGATTCATGATTCATTATTCATGAGTCAATTCATGATTTATGATTCGATTCATGATTCATGATTCAATTCATGTTTAATAATTCATGATTCATGATTCAATTCATGATTCATGATTCATGATTCAATTCATGAATTACGATTCAATTCATGATTCATGATTCAATTCATGTTTCAATTCATGATTCAATTCATGATTCATGATTCATGATTCAATTCATGATTCCTGATTCATGCTTCAATTCATGATTCATGATTCAATTCATGATCCGTTTCCTGATTCAATTCATGATTCATGATTTGAGATTCAATTCATGATTCAATTCATGATTCATAATTCAAGATTCGATTCATGATTCATAATTCAATTCATGATTCATGATTCATGATTCATGATTCATGATTCGATTCATGATTCATTATTTATGATTAAATTTATGATTCATGATTCAATTTATGATTCATGATTCATGACTCATGATTATTTTCATGATACAATTCATGATTCATAATTCAAAATTCGATTTATGATTCATGATTCAATTCATGATTCATGATTCATGATTCATGATTCAATTCATGATTCATGATTCGATTTATGATTCATAATTCATGATTCAATTCATGATTCATGATTCGATTCATGATTCATGATTCAATTCATGATTCGATTTATGATTCATAATTCATGATTCAATTCATGATTCATGATTCGATTCATGATTCATGATTCATGTTTCAATTTATGATTCATGATTCATGATTCATGATTCTATTCATGATTCATGATTCATGATTCAATTCATGATTCGTGATTCGATTTATGATTCATGATTCAATTCATGATTCATGATTCATGATTCAATTCATGATTCATGATTCATGATTCTATTCATGATTCATGATTCATGATTCAATTCATGATTCATGATTCGATTCATGATTCATGATTCAATTCATGATTCATGATTCGATTCATGATTCATGATTCATGATTCAATTCATTAATCATGATTCATGATTCGATTCATGATTCATGATTCAATTCATGTTTCATAATTCATGATTTATGATTCAATTCATGATTCATGATTCATGATTCAATTCATGAATTACGATTCAATTCATGATTTATGATTCATGATTTATGATTCAATTCATGATTCAATTCATGATTCATGATTCATGATTCAATTCATGTTTCAATTCATGATTCAATTCATGATTCATGATTCATGATTCATGAATCGATTCATGATTCATGATTCATGAATCGATTCATGATTCATGATTCATGATTCAATTCATGATTCATGATTCATGATTCATGATTCAATTCATGATTCATGATTCGATTCATGATTCATGATTCAATTCATGATTCATGATTCAATTCATGATTCAATTCATGATTTATGATTCATGATTCAATTCATGATTCGATTCATGATTCATGATTCATAAATCAATTCATGATTCATGATTCAATTCATGACTAATGATTCATGATTCATGATTCAATTCATGATTCATGATTCAATTTATGATTCATGATTCATGATTCAATTCATGATTCATGATTCAATTTATGATTCATGATTCATGATTTAATTCATGATTCAATTCATGAATTATGATTCATGATTCATGATTGAATTCATGATTCATGATTCATGATTCGATTCATGATTCATTATTCATGATTCAATTCATGATTCATGATTTATGATTCATGATTCAATTCATGATTCATGATTCGATTCATGAATCTTGAATCATGATTTATGATTCGATTCATGATTCATTATTCAATTCATGATTCATGATTCATGATTCATGATTCAATTCATGATTCATGATTCGATTTATGATTCATGATTCATGATTCAATTCATGATTCATGATTCGATTCATGATTCATGATTCATGATTCAATTCATGATTCATGATTCATGATTCATGATTCTATTCATGATTCATGATTCATGATTCAATTCATGATTCATGATTCGATTCATGATTCATGATTCATGATTCAATTCATGATTCATGATTCAATTCATGATTCATGATTCATGATTCAATTCATGATTCATGATTCAATTCATGTTTCATAATTCATGATTCATGATTCAATTCATGATTCATGATTCATGATTCAATTCATGAATTACGATTCAATTCATGATTTATAATTCATGATTCATGATTCAATTCATGATTCAATTCATGATTCAATTCATGACTCCGGATTCATGATTCAATTCATGATTCATGATTCAATTC